>OZ038510.1:20767008-20779508 GCA_964036315.1 Acanthosepion esculentum
ATATATATATCATTATACTATATGTATATATATATATATATATATCATTATACTATATATATATCATTATACTATATATATATCATTATACTATATATATATATATATCATTATACTATATATATATATATATTATCATTATACTATATATATATATCATTATACTATATATATATATCATTATACTATATATATATATCATTATACTATATATATATATCATTATACTATATATATATATATATATATATCATTATACTATATATATATATCATTATACTATATATATATATATATATATATTATACTATATATATATATATATCATTATATATATATATTATACTATATATATATATATCATTATATATATATATATTATACTATATATATATATATCATTATATATATATATATTATACTATATATATATATATATCATTATATATATATATATATTATACTATATATATATATATTATACTATATATATATATATATCATTATATATATATATTATACTATATATATATATCATTATATATATATATTATACTATATATATATATCATTATATATATATATTATACTATATATATATATCATTATATATATATATCATTATATATATATATCATTATATATATATATCATTATATATATATATTATACTATATATATATATCATTATATATATATATCATTATATATATATATCATTATATATATATATCATTATATATATATATTATACTATATATATATATCATTATATATATATATCATTATATATATATATCATTATATATATATATCATTATATATATATATTATACTATATATATATATCATTATATATATATATATTATACTATATATATATATCATTATATATATATATATTATACTATATATATATATCATTATATATATATATATTATACTATATATATATATCATTATATATATATATATTATACTATATATATATATAATTATATATATATATATTATACTATATATATATATCATTATATATATATATATTATACTATATATATATATATCATTATATATATATATATTATACTATATATATATATATATCATATATATATATATTATACTATATATATATATATCTATATATATATATTATACTATATATATATATATCATATATATATATATTATACTATATATATATATATCATTATATATATATATATTATACTATATATATATATATATCATTATATATATATATATTATACTATATATATATATATATCATATATATATATATTATACTATATATATATATCATTATATATATATATATTATACTATATATATATATCATTATATATATATATATTATACTATATATATATATCATTATATATATATATATTATACTATATATATATATCATTATATATATATATATTATACTATATATATATATCATTATATATATATATACACATATATATATATATATATATACACTTATATGATATATATGATATAAACTTTTATATATCAAGAACAATTTGAGAGAGAAGACGTTTGACAAAATTAGAAAAAGTTTTTATGTGATGCATTTTGTCCTTTAGGACTTCATTGGACTAAATTTGTTATATTAGTACAATAACTTAAAATTTAGAATTACGAACATTTCTTGTCTGTCTGGATGTGTCGTCACACCAATGTAAATTTATTTAGTCTGATTTAGTTGTAATGGATGAAATTCATCACACAAAACTTATTCCACATTCACACACAACTTATTCCACATTCACACACACACACATACACAGTCATTGATGAAATTATTCGTACACCCATCAATTTTGAATATTTTCCTCCATTTGTCAGAATCTAATGCCTATATGTTGCCAGGTTTTTTATATGTTAAGAAGTACAAAGAAAAAAAAGGAATATAAAATTCAATTTTCAGATCAATAGGTAAAAACAAATTTGACAGATAAATTATGCAAAATAGGAAATGACAGAGGAAGCTACCATTAAATCCATTACACTCTGACCAACTGAGCTACAGAGAATCAATCAGTCAGGCAAGGCTGAAATTGTATCTTTAAGTAAAACTTCTCTCGTCATGGATATCCTTAAATGTTTCATATCTGAACAGTTTCATATCCAAATGTAAACAAAGTGAATTTTCTAAAGAATGGAACTGATTTAATCCTGACAGATGTTCTCACTTTAAACATTATTTTTAATGAATATTTATTTATTAAACAGTATATTTATCTATTTTCATCTGTATGAATTGGGATCAAATATGGATTGGAATTGAACAGAACAATGTTTCCTATTTTTCCTTATTATATAAGTGCACATGCCAAAAGCCATTTCTCAGGGTAGGCAGCTTGTGACCTTTATGGAGTAAATCTACAAAAAACTAAAATATTTTGCATTTTATACATAATAATCAGAGTAACCTTCATAATCTTGTTAGATTAAGTGCATATTGTTCCACAGAAGGCAAATGTATCTGCTAATTTATTTTATTCGGGGAAGACATTGCCTACCTAGCCAGCATGTCCCTGAGATAACATACATATACACACACACACATATATATACAGTTGCGGCCAAAATGTTCAGAATGGCATTGTTTTTATCAGAAAAGTAGGTATAAGTTTTTATCAAAGTTGTTTTATATTCTATAATTTTCACAGACAATAAATATGATATTATTTGTTATTGTCTGAGATTTTGGTGTAATTTGAGAGGATAATACAAAAGTTATGGATGATTTAGTGATTTACTGCAAAACCCATGTTGTGCCTTACTGCTCAGCCAGAGAGGATCGTTTGGTAGGCAAGGTCAAATTTACTGCTTTTAAACTTCAATCATCCATGAATCTCTCACATACATTCATAACTGCTCATGGCGTATCAAATGTAAAGAAATGATGTCACACATTATGAAATGGACAAATATTCTTTTTATTCATACAAGTATTTAAGTAAATGCTCTGTTTATAATAAACAGTATTAAACAACATTTACCGGTCTGAATGTCCAAGAAAGTTTCATAGAAAATTTTCGTCCTTTCTATGAACATCAGGCTATAGTATGGTTCCGTATAGGATACAGGTTTGAATCCTGTTCTATGAAAAATTCTCGAACATTCAGGCCGGTAAATGTTATTTAATACTGTTTATTATAAACAGAGCATTTACTTAAATACTTGTATCTATAAAAAGAATATTAAACATAAAAATGTCTTTAAATAATTGTCGGACTTTGTCCATTTCATAATATATATATATATATATATATATATATATTTCATCTGTTTTGCAGAATATTTCCGAAACATTTTTTTTTTCCAATTAACAAGTTAGTACTTTTTATGTAGAACCTGGGTTTATGTCCCTCCTTGGGTGTGGTCACTTTTTGTTGAGTGAAGCCAGGACCATTCTTTTGATAAATTGATCTGTCCGTTATAACCAATTAGAGTGGGGTGACAAAAAAAAAACAGCAGCTCTCTGTCTTGAAGGCATCATTTTTTTGTTGTTATCTTGAAATCTGTAACCCTGGGAACGCAGATGGCGTTTTAATTGAAGGCATTTCTCTGTCAAGTATCAGATGACGAAATAGAGCAGTAGGACCCCCAGCCACAGTGCCTCCTGCCAAACCAGAATGGAAAGAGTTTTTTTTTTTTTTTTTTTTGTTTTAAATTAAAAGTTTTTTTCCAATTAGGCAGAAACTATCCTGCCCAGATGAACCAGTTAGAAATCTTATCTATGCTGGAGTGAATATTTTACCTTTTTGAAATAATTCTGGCTTTGCTTGATCAAATACATCTATTAGAATAAACATTTTTTTTAACTCATTTCAAACAAACAGTAAGACATTAATTACTAGGAATGTAGGGATGTGCTGATTATTTAACAGATATCAATGTGGGTAAGAGGAAGCCAAGTTCAAACTCCAGGCTCATCTTTGTGTTCACTTCTACATTGAATGCCCTTGGAAAGACCTGAATTCGTCTCTTCTTCCCACTCCCTCCATTTTAATAGCACAGTAGACTAAGCTCTCTAGCCTTGGTTGATAACCAGTCTGGTTGGTTTCTTATTTTCAAACCATGGAGAAGGCAATGGGAAATGCCTCCACTATATTTCCAAAGAATGCATGGCAAATCACAGATAATAAAGAAAATCTGTGGAGAATCATGATCACCTCCTATGTCCTGAAGGAACATGCCATAAGAATTTTAACTGAATCTCCCAAATTCCTGAAACATGAACCTCTTGAGTTGTCTGTCAATTTGAGAAGTGTCATTAGCATATAGATTGTAATCAATATTTCCATTAACTGCAATAGTAGAAATTCTCAGACCCAGTATTCTGCAAGCAATTGTTCCTCTTTGTATATACAGCGTTTCTGACAATCTATTCTTTAGATTTCTTATGTGAGGGGGTTGAGGGTGGGAAAGAATCCACTTCCCGCTATAAACGAAACTCTGGTCTGGATTGACTGTAAACGTATTATCTATATTTGAGACATATTACCAGTGCTATTTCGGTGTCAAGACTGAAATTGCGTACATCCGTGTGCTTGAGTACATGAAAGTGTAACTGCAGCTAACCTAACATTATGAATATGGGTTTGTAGGTATGAACTAATATGTATGCACCTGTATGTATGTGTGTCTATGTATATGTGAGTGTCATCCCAAACAAACATAGAACAAGAAAATTCGCCCCTCCCACCACACAAATAAACAAACACAAATAAAGCAAAATAGATCTACTTTTGTCTGAAGATCTCCATGCACACACACACACACACACACATATATATATATATATATATATATATGGTGTGATGGATAAATTGTCATCTAAATTATGCAAAAATGAAAATAACTCTACATCTCATTTTAACCAAAAATTACATAAAAATATCTTAAAATACTAAAGAGTTTATTTATTCAATAAAATCGCCATTGGATTCAACCATGGCCTCCAGACGACTTTGGAATCTCCTGCAACTCTTCTGGATGGTCTTCTTGTTTAAGTGAATGCTGCTATAATCCTTGCCTTCAGTTCATCATTGGTGTTACTTGAAGTTTTGTCGGTCTCTCGCTCAACTGCACCTCACATATAATATTCAAGGGGGTTGCAGTCTGGGGAGTTAGGTGGCCAAATATAAGGGACGATGTGGTGGCAGAAATTGTCTGACAGCCATGACTGGGTTCTCCTGCTTGTGTGGCATAGTGCAGCATCCTGTTACCAGACATAGTCTTCTATTAACCACCCTCTTGACCCAGGGCAGCACTACCTGTTCAAGGCACTTGATGTAGGCTTCTGTGTTGAGTCTGAGGCCCTCACTAACAAATTTTGGGAGTTCTTTTCTTACCAGAGTGAGTTTTCCGAGCTGCTGTACCTTCATAATCACCATTAGACTCACCCAATCCTTTCTGAATCCTCTGCTCTGTCCTCTGATTGACACACCCAAAACCCTCTGAAATGTTTGTATTGCAGCTCTCAGCATGAATGCCAAGCAATACAGCATGCCATTTTCAAATTTCTCTCAGAGGGAATTGTGTCATGGGGCCCTTTTTCTGACAGACAGTGCCTAACTGACCCTGTCAACAAAGCCAAAACAACGCGCATGCAAAAAAATAAAAAATATAAAATGGTGAAAATTTACTCATCGCACTATATATATGTATATATATATATATATGTGTGTGTGTGCGCATGTGAATGTATATACGTGTGTGTGTGTGTGTGTGCGCGCATGTGAATGTATATACGTGTGTGGGTGTGCGCATGTGAATGTATATACGTGTGTGGGTGTGCGCATGTGAATGTATATACGTGTGTGGGTGTGTGCATGTGAATGTATATACGTATGTGAATGTATATATGTGTGTGCATGTGAATGTATATATGTGTGTGCATGTGAATGTATATAAGTGTGTGGGTGTGTGCATGTGAATGTATATACGTATGTGAGTGTGTGAATTTGAATGTATATATGTGTGTGCATGTGAATGTATATAAGTGTGTGGGTGTGTGCATGTGAATGTATATACGTATGTGAGTGTGTGAATTTGAATGTATATATGTGGGTGTGTGAATGTATATATGTGTGTGCATGTGAATGTATATATGTGTCTGTGCATGTGAATGTATATGTGTATGTGCATGTGAATGTATATATGTGCGCGTGAATGTATATATGTGTGTGAGTGTGTGCCTGTGAATGTATATATGTGTGTGCATGTGAATGTATATATGTGTGTGGGTGTGTGCATGTGAATATATATATATATATATATATATATATATATATATGAACATAATAAAATAGGCAGTATATATTTATATCTTTGTAATATATATATATATATGAACATAATAAAATAGGCAGTATATATTTATATCTTTGTAATATATATATATATATGAACATAATAAAATAGGCAGTATATATTTATATCTTTGTAATATATATATATATATGAACATAATAAAATAGGCAGTATATATTTATATCTTTGTAATATATATATATATGAACATAATAAAATAGGCAGTATATATTTATATCTTTGTAATATATATATATATGAACATAATAAAATAGGCAGTATATATTTATATCTTTGTAATATATATATATATGAACATAATAAAATAGGCAGTATATATTTATATCTTTGTAATATATATATATATGAAAATAATAAAATAGGCAGTATATATTTATATCTTTGTAATATATATATATATGAACATAATAAAATAGGCAGTATATATTTATATCTTTGTAATATATATGAACATAATAAAATAGGCAGTATATATTTATATCTTTGTAATATATATATATATATATATATATATATATATATATATATGAACATAATAAAATAGGCAGTATATATTTATATCTTTGTAATATATATATATATATATATATATATATGAACATAATAAAATAGGCAGTATATATTTATATCTTTGTAATATATATATATATATATATATATGAACATAATAAAATAGGCAGTATATATTTATATCTTTGTAATATATATATATATATATATATATATATATATATAGGTGTGTGTGTATGTATGCATGTGAATGTATATTTGTGTGTGTGGTTATATAAGAACTGTTTTAATCATTTCAGAATTTATTGATTCCTTTAAAACATAAATTATTTAAAAAAGATTTACAAAACTGAGCCCCTCTAACCATAATATATATATATATATATATATATATATATATATATATATTAATAATATACATTTTTTTCTTCACTGTTTAACAACAGCACTCCCTGTACAATCTGTGTGTATGCATTCACCTGGGTGGTATAAAATGACTCAGAAATAAGAGTTAATATGCTATTAAAATACAAACCTACCTTGTCCTTTTCTAACATCCATTTATAAAAGCTTGTTAAGTCAGTTAATTACTGCCTCTTTTTTGTCCCTTTTATCTTCAGTATGTCCTGTGAGTGTCAAATTCTCACATATTTCTGCTCGCTCCTTCTGCTAATTAATTTTATGTTTTTTTTTGTTCCCATTTTCATGAAAACTTCCTCATTGCTCACATGTTTACACCATGGTATTTTGAGCATCACTCTGTAAGAACACATCTCTGCTGGCTCAAGTGTCCTCTTCATTTATAAGAAAACTGTCCCATATTCACTGCCATGTCGGAGAATTGATGCCACATACGCCATTCATCACTTTTTTCTTTGTTTCCTATGAAATTTTCCTGTTTCATAATTCACACTTTTTTGTACTGTTAGTTCACCCATTACAAGGCTCAAGAGCCACTCATGGTAGAGGGTTACAGCAAGATTGTTGTGAAGGAGGAGGAAGGAGGAATTAAGAAGTGCACATTATGAGGACATGTAGGATAGATATCAGTTGACCCTAGACTTCATTGTAGATGTCGGGGAAGCAAAGTGATAATTCTTGGAAAGCAGCTCAGAGGAACATACTCCTTATCAAAGGAATCCAGAGGGAATGGGAAGGATTTGCCACTGAGAATATGGCATGGCAGCTCCTAGCTGTAGCTAGCTGGTCGAACTAAGGAATATAACTTGTTTGAACATCTGACATAATAATAGCAATGGAGTCATTAAGAATGGTTATATTGAGTACTGAGTATTTGACTAATGGTTGTATACCAAAATATGTTGAGTAAAACAAAAGAATGACTGGATACTGCCAAAATTCTTATTACATGCCTCTTGTTGAAGAGCTATCCATTCGTTTGATTCTCAAGAGGATATTTCTGGTGGGAAAAAGACGTTTAATGGAGTCAGTGTGAAGAGTGTTGCCATTTGATAAGACCCGGCAGATTGACAAAGGACATAAGATTTCTTCTTTATCTGTGAATTCTGAGACAAGTGCTTGAATGATCTCGTGTTAATGCACTTATTGTTGCTATTATTTTTTTCTTCTCCAAATCGTTCAAGATTAAGTAGCGTAAGTTGAAATAAAAAATTTTCAGAATTGTGTGTTAGTTGATATCAATGAATGCATCAAATTATTCTCCTTGTTTAACTTGCTTACTCTCTCTTACTCTGTCACTTTTTAAGGCTCAAGCGCCAATCAAGGTATGGGGTTACTGAATGAGGTTTTTGTATGGTCAAAAGAGGAGGCAGTAAGTGCAGATTATGCAGATATGAAGGAATTTGCTTTCCAGTTAATTTTGATCTTAAAACATTTTAAAAACATTTTAACGTCAAAATCGCTATCTTTTGTCTTCTGTATTCCTGTTCTTTTATCGTCCTCTCTCTTTAATAATGTTTTTCTTTTTCTCATATTCTTTCACACTCGGTAACTCCTTCTATCTCAGTGACTTTATTGCCTTGAAATGATTAAAAAAAATAGTATCATTGATGGTTGACCCTAGACCCGAAGAGATTAAAATTGTAGTGATCGAGGAAGCATCCTCTTGGGTGTCTGTTCCGCAAAGTAGCAGTTCTTGGGAAGAAGCTGTCCGAATGGAACTTCCTCTTTACTAATGGAATATGAAGGCAATGAGGATGATTCAACCCTGTGTATGTGGCGTGGCAGGTTCGAGCTGTAAAGGTCTGAGCCGGTGGAACTATGGAATGTATTCTGTCTGAACATTTGTCATGGAAATAGCAATAGAATTGAGGTCCTGATAAATGGAAATTTGTAATTTTAGTAAATTAAAATGTTGATTTTTTTTTTTTTTTTTTTTCTTCAATTTAACCACTGTTATTGAAAATCCCCTGTTTATTTTACTAGAATTTTTTTTCAACAGGCTGATGAATTTTGCAATCCTCAGAGCATTTAGTCTTGTTGAAGTTATCTCTAATATTTTTTGTTGAGATTTACAAACTATGTTTTATTCACTTTTGCAAACCAAACAATGAAATATAAAAGCTTAAAGAAAAGTTACGTAAAAAACAATTTACATTTTACAATTTACATTTACAATTTACATATTTACATTTTTATTAAATAGGTATTTGTTATTATAATCATTAAATTGTTTTTAAAATGGTGGGAGTATTTTGTATGTTAAATAATAAAACTTTTAATTTTTCCCAAAAAATGGATGAAAATTTATTGTACTAAGTTAGACACTCTAGTAAAACCAACTGTACTTTGTACCTTCTTATCTGTTGGTACTTCTCCCCAAAAGTCAGTCAGTCAGTGTATGGCTATTTGAGAGGGTATGATGGATGGACAGACAGACTAACGGAAATCACAGAATTTTATATATAGATTTTTCACTTTTTTCAGGCTGTCTGTTTATTCCAATTTGTTCAATTATTCCTACTTCCTCTTCCTAACTTCTTTTTTGCTTTGAAAACAAATTAGTTTGTAATTAATTTTCCAACCCACCCTTTTATTCCAACCCACCCTTTTATTCCAACCAACCCTTTTATTCCAACCAACCCTTTTATTCCAACCAACCCTTTTATTCCAACCAACCCTTCTATTCCAACCAACCCTTCTATTCCAGACTTAAGAGTATTAATATCTAGTTTTAGTTGTTAGAAGCTAAATGCAATAAAATTTCTGAAGAATACAAAATATATTATAAATATGGCTGTTTAACACAATCAGAATGGCTGCCATAAGAGGAAACAAAATCTGGATTCAAAGACTGTCAGAATTACCCTTATTAGAAGAAGGATGCTAAACTGATTTAATTATATAATCAGAGGAAAGCATTTCCTATAGATCACTGCTTTGATGAAGTTGATCAGCAGGAGTAATAAATAAATCACTTTTGTACAAAACAGAATAAATGCCATGTAACACCAGTCCATGTTCTCTTTCCTACAAACCCCTTTTGCTAACCATTGAACTACAAAAAAAGAAAACAAGGTCAAATTCAATATATGTGCTACCCAAGTTGATTAACACAGTGTAACAAAACTGCTTCCTAACTTGGCAAGGGTATCAGTCTGTGTTGTAACCCCCTCTAAAATGACTATCATTGGTTGCAGATAATTACTCGGAGTGGGTGGTAGGATCACAGTATCTTCTTTTATGTGCCTTGTCCCTTCGTGATGTGGATGATCATAATCAGCACCTGTTAGAGTCCCAGCTATGGGCAAATAGTTAACCCCCAAACTGAGGTCAAAACACTATGAAAGTATAAAAATAGATTCTTATAGTAAAAATACCAGCAATACATTTTTGAAAAAAAAAAATATTCCTAGCTATTCATTTTTGAAAAAAAGTCTGAGCGTACAATGGCCAAATATCAGGGATATGGCAATAAAGATAAGGACAACAGTCTGAACAAGGACAATACCTCATCTCTGAATAATAGTCAGATGCTAATGATTTATATTACATAGCAGTTGAGCATTTTGTTTCTACCAAAATTTGGTATGATTGTCAGATCTGAAACCTCACCACTAACACAATATAAAGGGTGTGACAAAAATGTCTCCCAGAAATAGCTCCCACCTAATGGTAAAACATTAGTGTCAATGATGTCTTCATCTAGCTAATGACTTACCATTATGTGGGAGGTATTTCTGCTGCATCCTGTACTTACATACTTGGCTGTTATGCATTTCATAAATCCTAAAGACTTCCAAAAAAATTGACCATTACACCTTTTCATTTTTGCCATTTCTTTAATATCAGAAAATGAGAAAATTCTTTCTTCTTTTGACCTATTGTTTATGTCGGCACAAATCCAAGTGACTTCCAACAGGTTACTAGTCCAATATTTATCTGTTTCAGAGAACAGTACTTGGCTTTGAAGCAATCCAAATCAGTGTCAGTTGTTTCTATATGAATGTAATTGGTTACATTAGGCCAACAAGGCTTGTGTGAGGAAAAGTGGATATTGATGAAGGGAAATGTCTTATTGAAAAAAGAAACATTCAAATCACAGACTCCAAGCAGCCTTTCTCTTTACTTCAAAGGTCATCTTTTCAGCTTTTTTATTAAAGGATCAATTGTTCTGTCTCAGGATCAAAATATTCGTAGTTGGTCTTCGTGAGTTCTCATTAAAGATTTCTTTCCTTTGGTTATTTCTCTCTTGAGCTCTCATTTGCTGCATCAAAGAAAGCCGCCAGTTGCATCTAGAAAAGCAATTATATGGTCTACGACTATGAATTAAAGCACTGTTCTAATTTAGTGAGTTGTTTTGGATTGGCCTTTATTCTTTCGCTTACTGCATACCAGCTGGTGGGTTCTCTCATATTAAGACAACATCAATAAATCCACTGTCTTGCATATACTGAATTTTAATCTGGAATTTTCACTGTATAATGTTGGATGTAAGTAATTCAGATTCACTAATGAACAGACTTCTTTGACAAAGAAAGAGATTATGTTGAAAAATAAATATTTGTTGTATAAGATAAATGCTCTTTGCATAATTAGACAGAGGACTTATTGATATATCTGAGTAAGATTCATAGTCACCATTGGATCAAGTGCATTGACAAAGGAAGAGATTATGTTGAAAAATAAATGTTTGTTGTGTAAAATAAATACTGTTTAAACGGTGATTAAACTACTTGAGTTTGGGTGAATGGTTAGCAGAACAAGGATGAAAAGATAGAAAGTTGTGGAGAGCCACAATTTCTCACCTCTTGAAAGGACATAGCAGATGAAATGAGATAACAGCAATATTACTTTTTTACAAACCAATGAAATGTTTTCAGCATACTTTCCTGTACATTGATTGAGTTCTGATGTTAATTTCATGTTCAGTGTTTATCTATCCAGGTGTGATGATTTTCTAAGTTTACTTAGATGTGGCACAAGGCTGAAAGTATAGAGCACCCAGTGAGGATCAAGCTCACTACTCAGTCGTAATTGTTCTAGTGAGATAGGCTTGCTTACCATTACATCATATTGAGGTGCCCCCTATCTGTGTGTGTGTGTGTGTGAACACAGAAATTAACTATGTAGTAGCTATCACATTCATGCCTGAAGTGAACTCCACACAATGTTCACTACTTCTTCAG
>OZ038510.1:20784508-20830279 GCA_964036315.1 Acanthosepion esculentum
ATAATATGAGCTCTGGTAAAAAATATGATTTGATAACAGCAAAAATTGCAATATGAGCACTGGTAAAAAATGTTGCTGAAGACATTAAATTTATAATACCCAGAAATTCATACACAGATGTCCTCAAGGACACATGGCACAGTGGCCTTAGTTAAATCCAGTGATAAGAGCCAAAGAGTGCAAGTGCAATACCTGGTTAAGGCAGTAGAGAACTTGAAGAGGGGAATTAACAGGAGATAACTGACATCCATTAGATATGGCATGTGGAACTAGAACAGTCTACCCCAGTGAGCGAAATAAAGGGCTTAGTTCGACATTCCAACCACCTGAAGAAGGCCGGAGCGTACAATGGCCGAAACGTTGTGATAAATATGGTGACAAAGATGAGGACAATGTAAATAGTTTGTAAATAGATAATACCTCTTTTCAGAAATATAGACAGATACTTATCAACCCATTGCAGATTATTTAAAGCCAGAAAATATTTTTATAATTTAAGTTTGTTTTTTTGTTTTTTTAAGATAATAATGGTTTAGTGATACAAGTCTTACTAATTGACCCATAGCTGGGGGAGAAGCAGTGTATTCAGACCTTTCCCAAGGGCATTTGCACCTATGTGAATGAATTTGAATTTGGCTCTCTGATTAACAATTCTTAGCCATAATCTATTACACCACCCACACATCCAAGCTTATAGCACCTGGTATTTCGAAGTGGTCAACCATCTAGGTACTGACCAGGTGCGGCATTGCTTCACTTTGATGATCATATGGGAATCGATGTTTCAACCTGATATGGCCGTAAAAATATAGAATTCCTTTGATTGCATTGTAGTGAATGTGAAATCAACAAGAATTTTATAAAAATCTTTCAAAATTGACCTATTTTTGTTTATATTTCTGAGATATTTAATAATTACAATGCCTCATCTGAGAAACATAGATACTGAAGTAGACCGAGGTGTACAACATCTGAAACATTGTGAATATGGTGATAAAGATGAGGCCAACAGTCCAGACAATGTAAATAATTACAATGCCTCATCTGAGAAACATAGATACTGAAGTAGACCGAGGCGTATAACATCTGAAACATTGTGAATATGGCGATAAAGATGAGGCCAACAGTCCAGACAATGTAAATAATTACAATGCCTCATCTGAGAAACATAGATACTGAAGTAGACCAAGGCATACAACATCTGAAACATTGTGAATATGGCGATAAAGATGAGGAGAACAGTCCAAACAATGTAAATAATTACAATGCCTCATCTGAGAAACATAGATACTGAAGTAGACCAAGGCATACAACATCTGAAACATTGTGAATATGGTGATAAAGATGAGGAGAACAGTCCAAACAATGTAAATAATTACAATGCCTCATCTGAGAAACATAGATACAGAAGTAGACCAAGGCATACAACATCTGAAACATTGTGAATATGGCGATAAAGATGAGGAGAACAGTCCAAACAATGTAAATAATTACAATGCCTCATCTGAGAAACATAGATACAGAAGTAGACCAAGGCATACAACATCTGAAACATTGTGAATATGGCGATAAAGATGAGGAGAACAGTCCAAACAATGTAAATAATTACAATGCCTCATCTGAGAAACATAGATACAGAAGTAGACCAAGGCATACAACATCTGAAACATTGTGAATATGGTGATAAAGATGAGGCCAACAGTCCAAACAATGTAAATAATGACATTTGTTTATGAATTGTAACATGAAGATGGCAAAAGTCTGCAATATTTTCTGATTTTTTTAATTTTTATTTTAAGAAAGGTAAAAATATATCTGAAAATGCAAAAGCACAATCGTACCATTTATTTATTTATTTTTTTGAATGTGTCAAAAGGCCTTTTAGAGAAATTTCATTAAACTTGACGGGAAAATAAAATTAAAAAAAATTATCCATAGTATTATCAGCAGTACACGAATCTGTGAGATTGAGTCAGAAATAATTTCCCTTTCTGTTTATCAATGATCTGTGTGTTTCCTTTTGCCAAGAGTGGGGGGGGGGGGAGAACCAAAAAATGCAGTTTGCTGACTTATTTTTTCTAAGTGTCTGCATTTGATAGATTGTCATGTGTTTAAGACCTTTGCTAATTTCCGAGGTACTTTATGATAGATTGCATTACAATAATAACTTTTGAGTTTCATCCTCAAAATCTGATGAGAACTCCAGCAACCATTCTCCAAAAGAAACTTTGTCAACCAATTTCATACTTGCCAGTCATTTAGGATGGCTTGACCATAAACATGACATATATTCTTGTAGATGTCATCATAGCATTATTCCTCTCGCTTGAACTTCAATAGCATCATGTGACATAAATGCACTTTCAATCTTGCCATTACTGGGGCTCAGATATCTTTTCTTTTAACCCATAGTGTACATAGGCATGCAAAAATTGAGGTATATCAGTACACTCAGAATTTAGACTTAACTGCCGCATATGATTATTAGTTATACATTCATCATGACAATTGCTTCCATAAAATGGAAATGACTCTGCTTAACCTATCCATTTGTCTGTCTGTCTATCTATCTCAGTCCATTTCAGTCTTTCAATATCTGTCTCAGTCCATTTCAGTCTTTCCATGTCTGTCTCGGTTCGTTTCAGTCTTTCCATGTCTGTCTCGGTTCGTTTCAGTCTTTCAATATCTGTCTCAGTCCATTTCAGTCTTTCCATGTCTGTCTCAGTCCATTTCAGTCTTTCCATGTCTGTCTCGGTTCGTTTCAGTCTTTCCATATCTGTCTTCATCCGTTTCAGCCTTTTCATGTATGTCTCGATCCGTTTCAGCCTTTTCATGTATGTCTCGATCCGTTTCAGCCTTTTCATGTATGTCTCGATCCGTTTCAGCCTTTTCATGTCTGTCTCGTCCGTTCAGCCTTTCATGTCTGTCTCGGTCCGTTTCAGCCTTTTCATGTCTGTCTCGGTCCGTTTCAGCCTTTTATGTCTGTCTCGGTCCGTTTCAGCCTTTTCATCTCTGTCTCGGTCCGTTTCAGTCTTTTCATCTCTGTCTCGGTCCGTTTCAGTCTTTCCGTGTCTGTCTCGGTCCGTTTCAGTCTTTCCATGTCTGTCAGGAAAAGATGGATTCTCACTATGGACATGGACAATTTGGTAGCAGACCATAATTTCAAAAAAGCGTGACAAGAGAATTTATTTTGTATTAATCATACACTGACACTTTTTTGTTGTTGCATTCCAAACTAAAAAAAAAAAAATGACTTCAACTTTGAAAACGTCTCCAGTTTTAGAAAATGAAGAACATTATGTTAAATGTAAAATTCATATGACAGTCATTTACAGATCTTGAGAAAAAGATAAACGAGAAAATTAAATATGAAAACTTTAACAATGGTAGGTGAATCACCATTCAGTTATGGCATTGTGGAATGGCATAATCAAAAATTACTAGAGGCATTTTGTAAGAATTTATCAGACGTCAGTTGTGAACCCAAAGTAGCACTTGCTTTGGAAAGAAGTTCTAAGAAGTCATTGCAGATTTAATTGTAAATTGTAGATTTAGACCAAACCATTTGGTATTTGGCTTTACACCTAATTCTGCATCTGTTATAAATAATGAACTATTTACCAGGGCAGTTTCATCTGATATTATACTATATTTAGCTCTTCATAAGACACTCTGATCCATTGAAGACCACACAAAATTTTGAAGGAAGAAATCTGAAAAATGTTTTTTCCTGGTACTTCATAGCTCTCCCCACTATCCTCAACTTTACCCACTGGCTATCTTTGTAGTGATGTTATAACATGTTTTGTTATAATTTTTGAATAAATACTCTTTGCTCTACTTTATATTGAGCACTTTTTTAAAAATAATGTTTTTGATTATTGGAATTTTATTCCATCTATTCCAACCCTGTAGGCGTGTATATATATATATATATATATATATATATATACACACACACATACACACACACACCATATTTTGATGCTCATAAGACACTCCAATGAATTAGACATCTCCCAAAAAAAAATTTTTAAGGAAGAAATCATAAAGTTTTTCTTTGTACTTCATAGCCCTCCCCATTATCCTCACTTTTAACCAGTGAATAGCATTATTCAAGCATGAAAACCTGATTAATCATGACAAATTCATCACAGACCAAGAAGAAATACCAAATTTATGATAACTATTTAGAATGTAAGAATTAAAAGATAAGTCCTGTCACCAACCTTTGATTTATAAGACACAGGGTGGTTTTTGGAAATATTTTAGATGAAAAAGAAAAATGTGTTTAATGAGCAGCAAAATATGGTACTTCAAAAGATGAATGCTCTATACAGTTCCAGACAAAATTATATTGCTTCAGGATCAAATGTAATGAACAGAAGAGCCCTGAAGCATAACACACACACTTATGCCAATGTGGTATATACCAACAAGGATAAAGTTTATTATCACAGAAAAAAATTAAAAGTTTAGAAAGATCCTGTCGTTGTACTTGGAAAAGATGGACAGCTTATGCTAGTACGCCATCGGGGTTCTTATTATGGTGGTCATCCATATTAATTGATGAAGATGTGAGAATGAGATTGTAGTAGGACTTGGCTAACTAAAAAGTAGGCAGATAAGGCAGAAAATATAAATACCATGGATTAGGAAGCACCTATAGATGAAAATGATATCCATGGAAATTCCGTATCGAATGAGGAGACGACTGATGCTGGATGGAAAGATTCTGCTAAAAATCTGACTAAAACCAAAACAAGACATTCCTTTATCAAATAAAAGACCAAAGGATACAAAAACTAAAGCATGAAACGGAAGCAAAGTGGAAAATATAAGAAGTGGGTGAATGTTCATGTTGAAGGAAATAAAGAACTCTGGGATTGTGTCAAAGATAAGAATGGACTGCCCTATCAAGAAAAAGCTGCAATGTTAACAGCTGATCAAGAAATGGTAAATAGTAAGGATGAAGAACCGAAGAGCTTGATTAATAATGATGTGCTTGAAATAATTCCCTTATGAAAATCAAGTAACAGTATCATCTTGTTTGATTATTTCGGGAAAATATACAAATGTTGAAAGGAAAATTAAAGTGAGATTTGGTCGCCTGTGGTTTTGAGGAAAATATCAGGAGGACACTTGAAAACTGAGAAAATGAATAAATCACTAATTTTTCAACTTTTCTATTTCTCTTTATTTTTTAAAAAATTATTTCAACCCAAGCAAGGCAATAATGCCACCAAGACGCAAAGAATTACTGGAAGTGAAAGAGAATGAGAAGCCTATAGTGAGGAGAAAGAACTATAAAGGAACAAGATTCAGGAAGACAGAAGATTGTGATTGATGTTGCATTTAAATTTTTGAAGATTATGAATTTCAAAACTCTTTTATATTTTAATAATGTCATATGAACATATATTTGTTTTAGCTTCCATGGTGGCAAGATGAGTTTGCATAGCAAACTGCAGCCCCCATTAATTTTTATAAAATTTAATTTTTGTTTTTTTAAATATTTGTGATTTAATAAAAAAAATTATGTTCAGAATCTAGATTCTTTAATTTATTATAATATAAAATTAAAAAAAATGAAATTCTGGGTGTAGTGTCTGTTGTACAACACCACCAATTCACACAATGCATGGCTCGAGAGCCACTCAAAGGAAAGGATTACTGAATGAGTTGTGTGAATCAGGGTTCTTATAGGTCCTGAAAACCTTGAAAGGTCCTGGAAAATTGACAGGGCTTTTCCGGAGCTTGAAAAGTCCTGGAAAAACAACAATAGCCCAAAAGCTCCTTGAAAAATCCTGGAATTTCTTATATTGGGCTGCCCACACATCCCTTTTGTCAATTCATGGAAGTCAAAATGCCAAATCCCAGAAATCAGGCTTTTTTTTTTTTTACAAGCTGATATTGTCCTTTAAGAAAAATGTGCTCTGACCAATACCCCGCCAACCCTCCCCCCCGTCAGTAATATTTGGCAATTATTTGAAACAGTGGTTTGTTTCTTTGATTTTTAAGGAGTTCATGACCTCGTAGTTACTTCTGTGTTTTCTCGTCTAGGCGACAAGAAAGAATATGAAGGTATATCTTCTAGCTGCTACCCTCAACAAGAAAAGAGGAAAAGCAAAGATAAAAGGTGTCAGAGACAAGTAGACATCTCCATCAGCGATAAATTAATTCACACTCATTGAATTTGTAGTTGAAAAAAAAAAAATTTATTATTTTACAGTAATAAAATAGATTTTAGGATATCAAAAAATTTGTTATTCACATGTCAATTTCAAAAGTAAAAAGTCCTTTTGATCTTGAGTCAGCTGTAGGTGAGTTCATGCTGAAAAATAGATATTTTCTGTGCCCACATCAATGTGTAAAAACTACGGTTGTCTAAATTGTTAACCAAAATAACAAGTTTGAGAATCAAATTTGACTCAATAAAAAAATGTAGACGAGAAGGATGATAGAATTTTAAAAAAATGTGCCTTTGATGTGTCTTAAGATAGGATAGAAAATGTTTTTGAAAAAAATAAGAATGTTTTTAAAGTTTGCAGGCTGATAATGACCTGTATCTCTAGCTTTTGTAAGTGTGAAAAAGTGACAAAAGATATTAAAACAAGCTTTTATTGCTTGGCTTTAAAAGTTCAATCTGGCAACGCTGTCCCTTTTAGTTTTAGTTTTCTGCCATAGATGGCTAGAAAATGTACAAAAATGTGAACATCTAGACATTTGGCCAGTTGTCATCAAATTTGTCCCCAGACTAAGTCCTTCTCTGAAGTGCTATCACAACGTAAATGATATTTTATTTCCAGTAAAACTGCAGATTTTTGTGTCTCTTTCGAAAGACATTCAACCATTTCTGATAAAATATCGGAGCAATAAACTGTTGCTTCCTTTCCTTGCAGATGATCTTGTTTAGCAGGATCATTTAAACTGTTAACCTCTTCATGGCATAGATGTGTATATACAGTTTTACCGAAAGCGTCTTTTGCAGAAACGGGCTGTTCTATACTGTCATTACCTCTTACTAACACTCACCATAAACATTATCTCTCACTAACACTCAAGATAAGTTACAAGACAGGCAAACTCCCACCTCCTAATATCATTACTACATACTAGTAAGCTAAGATTCTGCACTGTTCAGAACTATTGTTTTACCTCATTGTTTTATATCGTTCTTATTCATGTTCATTTGTTATTAACACGATAACAAAATACAAAATGGTGTCAGAAGCATAGAACTAATAATTCCCAAAATGTAGGACACACAAAAGAAAAGAGATGAATCTTCTATACTTCATCCAAAAGAATTGAACTTTGTTGTGGAAAACTACATAAATGTACATAAAATAGTGTGATCAATTCAAACGAAATCTACAATCTAAAGAATCGGGTACAAAGGCTGGGAAAATAACAATCTCAGTTCTATTAACATGTACAAGATCAAGAGGTAGGCACATATACTCAATATTTGTATTTGAGAATGATGAAGAGAAGAATGATCTACAGGTGATGATAGAAAAATTTAATATATACTGCCAACCAAGGAAAAATCTAATGTCCCTCACACATAAGTTCTTCACATGCAAACAAAAAGAACAGAGATTTGACTATTATGTAACAATGTAAATCAGTGTGAGTTTGGGCAAATCTCAGACAGATTAATAAAAGACATGTTAGCATGCAGCATCAGAGACAGTGCATTACACGAACACATGCTGCAAGAACTGGAATTAAATTTAGAAAAAGCAATACAGGCAGGTCAATAGGTGAAGGAAACCAGAAAACAGTCAAAAATAATAAATACTTCATCAGAAACAGAAAATAATATTGCCAAGATATACAACTGCAAAAAGAAAAACAAGAAAAGGCACCAAAACCAAATTCAAAAATATAAAAATGTCTACTACAAGTCAACAAGACGAAAAGCCTGCGAAAAAGTACAACTGGGTAAACTCCTGTGGATACTGCTCAGGTTCACACAGCAAAATAACTGTCTTGCATTTTGCAAAATTTGTAAGAATTGTGGAAAAAAGGGACACTTTACTAAAATGTGTAGATTCAAGAAAAAAATTTACATAAAATAAAAACATCCAGCAGCAGAGAAACATCAGACCACAAGGAGTATGACATAGATGCCGTTTGAAAGAAAAACATCAATTCAGTAGGACAGAATTGATGGACAATTAGTCTGGGAGTGAATGAAGCGTCGGTAACATTTAAAATAGACACATGTGATGAAGCAAAATATATTACCTATGAGAATATATAAAAAATATTAGTCCCAAACCAAGATTACATAGAACATCAGTAAAAGTAAATGCTTATAATAATACAAACATTCCAGTCATAAAAAAATTTGGAATTATTAACATACTTCATAGTGGCAAAAACAAATTCAAATGCAGTCCTCAACGTGAAAATGCTTGAAAAGCCGCAGCTAATAAAAAGAATATCGAAAATAAATAAAAATGACAAACTGAATATATTAGACGAATACGAAGACAGTTTTGGGGAGACTATTTACATTAATTGGACTATTGTCACCATATTTATCACGTTTAAGCCGTTGTCCAGCTTTCTTCAGTTGGTTAGATGTTGAACTGAACCCTTTATTTCACTAGTTTCTAGTTCTAATGGATGTCAGTTATCTCCCGTTAATTCCACTCTCCAAGTTCTCCACTGCCTTAACGAGGTATTGAACTCACACTCTTTGGGTCCTGTCACTGGATCTAACTAACACCTTTATCCACTGTACCATGTATCCCTGAGGACATCTGTGTATGGATTTCTGGGTATTATAAACCTAATGTCTTCAGCAACATTTTTTTAGTAGTGCTCATATTGCAATTTTTTGCTGTTATCAAATCATGTTTTTACCAGAGCTCATAATGCAATTTTTGTTGTTATTATCGCTTTTCTCGGGCACTCCTTAATACTGGTTCCCATATTGTATTCATTTCTATGCTTGGTTGGCTCAGGAGATTTTTGTGGCCTAGCATATGTGCTAATTCCTTAAGTTTACAAATTTTCCAATGATGTTCTTTGTCTATAATCTCGACCTGATCCCACCGAGGGCGGTGATCTCCCTTTTCTCTCCATATGTGGTCAGCCATACCTGATTTTTCCACTTCCCCTTGTGTTACAGCTTTCTGGTGTTCTTGAAGCCTTACCTTACATTGTGATAAATATGGTGACAAAGATGAGGGCAATAGTCCGAATAATGTAAATAGTGTACATAATACCTCATCTCAGAAATATAGACAGATACTGTTTTGAACTTGTATGCCATCTGGGATACACAGCAAAGTATTCCAAGTTCAAATTGAAAAATGGAACAAGGAATTCCCAAGACAATGATATAGTCGAAGCACATTGAAATATTAAATGAAGTCTTAAGTCAACTACAAAAGTGAGGCTTAAAATTAAATGAATCAAAATGCAAGTTTGTAACTAAACAAATGACATACGTACGTCACTTAATCACACATGAAGGCCCATTGAAAATAAAAGCAATTATGCAAATGCCAAGCCCTCAAAATAAAAAAAAAAAGCTCTACAAAGATTCTTAGAGATGACAAACTACTTATGCAAATTTATACCTAAATAATCAGAAATAACTACACCATTACGAGACCTCCTTCATAACGAAGTACGTTGGTCATTTGACAAGCCTCAGAAAGAAGCTATAGAAAAAACTGAAGCAGATGATTACCAACAACCCAATCTTGCAATTCCATAATCCAAAATTACAGACAAAAATTTCTACAGATGCTAGTAAAAAAAGGTTTAGGTGCAGTATTACAACTAAAACATGGTAACATGTGGCTACCAATATATGCATCAAGGGCTACAACAACAACAGAAAAAAATAATTGTCCTATTGAAACTGAGACATTAAGTATAGTATTTGCTTGTAATAAGTTTCGCCAATTTTTATATGGAACACATTTTATCGTTGAAAAAGACTGCAAGCCGTTAAAACAGATTTTTGTTTTGTGTAATGACAGTTAAAACATCGACATTTTGGACCTAGATGAGCAAAACCCATATTTCTTGCACAGAACATTGTTTCTTGTGAGGTGATCAGTTACCCTCTTTGTGTATAACAGACAGAAAAAGTTTGCTAACGACACTAACAAAGTGATGTGGTTTCTGTTATTTGCTACCATTCTTTGTGATTCTGTAGCTCTAGTCCACACTGTTCAAAGATGGATGCTCCTCTGTAAGACATACAAGCTTTAGTCACTTGTAGCCATTTTTAATCATTGATCTGAGGAAGTGGTTGTATGCAGTTGACAATTTAGAGACTTCTGAATAAATTAGGTGCCACCTATGACATCCATATGAAAGTCTTGATCTGATGCAATTATTTAAGAATATGAATTGAGTTTTTAGGTTAATGTGTTGTAGCTGTTTGCAGTGTTGGATGATACTAAGCCTACCATAGCCTATTCTATGTTCAATTTCCTTATCTCCTATACTAAGTTTCTTATCAACGATCCCCACATGGAGGTATTTGAAATGTTTAGTATTTAATAATTTCATATCCTGAATTTTTATGCTGGATTCAGGGTAGGTGCCATCACTGCATTCATTTAAATTCTAAATCATAGTTTCTGTTTTGGAAAGGTTTATTTTAAGTCTTATTGGAATGCTTTCTTTTTATTTTGTTCAAGATCAGTCTTATCCCAAAAATGAATACCTATGTCATCAGAATAGACTACCCGCCCTCACCATCAGTATATTGGGTTTGGAAGAATAATAGTGATATGAAAAAGACTTTCTGTCAAACAAATCAAAGTGGGTACTGATAATGTCCTGCAATTTCCTGTTAAAATAACAATCCAAAAATGGCCGACATTCAAACACCAGTTCTTGTATGATTATAGAAGTTAAGCAACATCAAGCCGAATACCTTTGGGAAAGGTATGAATCCACCTCATCTCCCTCCTGCTATGGATTAATTAGTAAGACTTGTATCAGTAAATCATTATTATCTAAAAACATTCTTACAATCTGATATTTTCTGGCTTTAAATAACCTGCAAAAGGTAGAAAAGCTGTAAAAAAAACGAAATCAACAATTAATAAAAATGCCCTTTCATTGAAAGAATTGCTCAGAGCTTTCTTAGTTCATTTCTGACTATTAAATAGCCTGCACGACAATCAATACACACTTTTTGACAGCTTTCAAACACTAATTTACAAAGGAGGACAAATGTAGGCTTGTTTCTTTTAATTTCTATTGATTTACAAGTCTGTCAAAACAAGGATATTATTGCCATGGCAATCAAAAGACCTTGCTTGGTATACAGAGTAGAATTACATCTAATGTTGTTATAATATCTTGAAAGCTTTTATTTCTTCTTTATGTGCTGTGTCCACTCAGGATGTAGGTGATCATGGCTCTCCACAATTTCCTGTCCTTTGTAGCCCTTAATAAATTTTGTCTTTCATTATTTCTCCTAAACCCTGTTCTACCATCCATTTACGTAAGCTCATTCTTCTATATACTGTATCCTTTCAAGACGTTGGCCATCATGGTTCTCCACAATTTCCTGTCCTTTGTAGCTCTTAATAATTTTTTTTCTTTTCATTATTTTTCCTAATCCCCATTTTGTCATCCATTTACTGATGCTATGTACTGGTTTCCTCTCTCACTTGCCTTCGATCTGTCCTATGAGAATCAGATTTTCTAAGCCCTTCTTCCTATATCCCCCTGAAATTCCAACTGTCACTTCTTGATGTTAAGTAGAAGTTTCCATTTTCTCGAAAACCTTTTTGCTTACATGTTTAGTTCATAGTATCCTCAGCATCCTACTGTAGAACCACATATCTATTGTTTCAAGTCTCTTCATCTTTGAGGAGTTCAGTATTCACTTCCATAAAGAACGACAGATATCATGGAACAGTTCCAGCTTTCATTTCAGCAGTTGTGCCTTCCAGCCTTCTTCAGGAATCTGTTGATCTGAGTAACCTTCAAGGAATTTCAAACTGAACACTTTTTTTAATCTAAGAGAGTAAATTGTTCTCATTTCACTGTCCATGTCTAGGGGCATTCATTCTTCTTTTTTTATTTATTTATTTATTTTTATTATTATGGCCCAGTTATTACTGGTCCTCTCCCTGCTGAGTTTGAGTCTGTAATGCCTAGCACAAGGATTGAACACCTAATTATTATGCCACCAATTCATAAATCATGTTCAAAGTCCAACTAGAACAAATCACAGTAATCTTGTATGAAATCTTTCATCATAAATTTATTTTTTCCTGTTTGTTTTTCAATCCTGTTTATGACATTCATTTTCATCTACTCCCTTTCATTATTTACATTGTTCAGACTATTGTCCTCATCATTGTCACATTCACAACATTTGTACATTCCAGGGATTGGCAAAGGTCAAGTTCTTTATCCAGTTTTTTGTGTGACATCTAAGCTATGCTTAGAAAATCGCCATAAACATTGTATACCCAAATACTCAATATTTATAAACAAGCATTTTTTTTTTTTTTGTACGGTAAAAATATTTGATTCTAAAAACGTACTTCATGATTACTGAATTGAAACTAGCCATGATAGCTGGGCTTACATAAGCAAAGTTACTTTCCTTTGCTCATCTGTGTGAAACGGCTAGTTCATTTTTAAAGGCTTCTTTTTTTCTTTTTCTTTACATGATTTACATTTTTCAAACTGTTGTCCTCATCTTTATTGTTGCATTCACAATGTTTCGACCTTCTTCAGGTGATATTTGTTTGAATTTCAAACCGAACGCAGAATAGACAATCTGTATGTTGGCATTTCTGAAGATTGGTTCAATGATGTTTGTGTAGACATTTTCCCCATGTTTATTTCCTGAAATTGGCTGACATATGACCTTCACACTCCTGGGTTGCTCAATAAAGTCGCTGAGAATCTGTTCCATTTCGTCCACCTAACACTTTCAAATATCGTGACAACAGTTCACACAATGTCAATAGTGTAAGTAGATACAATACACCCCATCTCAAAAATTCAGACAGATCTCTTTCATTATCATTAAATTTTAGAAAGATCAGTCTTTCATTGGGAGAACTGAAACTTTAGGGGATCTACCTTTCAGCCTGGGCAAAGCTGCTTGCTGTCCTACATCAATTCTGTCACTTTCTTCCATTTGAATATCTGGTTTGGCATCATCTTTGAAATCACAGCTCACTGTTTGCTCACCTGTTTATTCAGTGTTTATATTGCAAGACGGTGCTGGATTATTGTCACAGTCTTGTTTATCCCATGTTTGCCAGAATACATTGGCAGAGTGGAAGGGGGTATTCTTTTTTTATGTCCCATTGTGTTTAACAAGTACCTGTTTGTGTTTTTTGTTAGTTTCTGTATACAGACCCGTCCACCTGTCACACTCTTGTACGATATCATATCTTCTAGAATTCTTGCTCAGTAATGACTTGTATTCCAAAATATTTTTCATGTTGAATGTTGAGTTTATTGGCCAAAGTCTCACTAGTAGAACTATCACCCAGTGCAGGAAGTTGATACTTTAGATCTGAAAAAAAGATAGAGATTTCTTTCATTTAAAAAAAAACAAACCAAAAACACTTGGTTGGAACTATATCCATTTATATATAAAAAAAACAAAAAACAAACCCTCTTGTGACAAACAATGAGAAAATGCTTTCAACCAAGATAAAAATTAATGGTCAGGAACTTAAAGTAGTAAAAGGCAATTTATATATCTTGGCTCAATTATCAGTGAAGAGGACTCCAAAACAAATATTTTCAAGTGCAGCACAAAGGCAGCTGTTGCAAAACTACAAACCAACTGAAAAGTCAAGAAAATCTGCTTAAAATCAAAGATCGCACTGTTAGGTGCACTGGCCTTCTTAATCTCTCTGTATGCCTGCAAATTTAGGACATTATCAGCAGAAATAAGGTAATGAATACAAGCATTAGAAATCTGATGCTACAGAATCATCCTAGGTGACCACCTAGGATGATGCAACCTGGAGAGAATTGGGCTCCGTCAGGTTATCTTGCTCTACACTGTTATAGCTGCAGTACATGTGGTGCCCCTACAACCCTAATGGGTTACAGGTTTTGAAAAAAAAAAAAAAAAAAAGGTAACATTGGATTGCTCTCTAATATTTCCAGGAGTTCTTGGTCTTTTACAATTGCACACCCAAAATAAAGAACCCCCCCCACTCTCTTGACCACATCAATAACTATCTCCACACTAATGCCTGCAAGAATGGAAAAGATTGTATAGCCTCACTTAGTTCTGCGAACATTTCTCTTTGTCCAAATTTGTAATTCTTCTAGCACTTTGATGTTTGTTCCGATATTGTCTGGCAACATTTCCAGAAAATACTCCTACTACTTATCTTTGGAAACGGTTTTCACTGCTCCCCCTGGCCAGAACTACAGGTCTCAGAGTTTTATGCAAAAATAAAGTACCATTTTCAATTAGCTTTTAAATTATTAGCACAATCACAAATCCCATAATCCTTCGGGTTCTAGGGGCACAGCACGTTTACTGCAGCCATAGCAACAATAGTGTTTCTTGGATAAGACAGCCTGACTGGGCCCAACCCTTTCCAGGCTCATGAAGTACAATACTTGTTATATATTCTTATGCTTGATGGTTTTGGGAAATTTTTCTGCTAATAGTCACTAGCCCAATAAAATATCTGCAGCCACAGACACTACGCCTGGATGAGCTACTACTTACCGTCCTGGGTATGACAATAAACCACATCCAGCAGCAAGGTCTTGGCTCAGGAAGTTTTGAGAAATAGGGAATCAACTCTGAATGGCTGTTGTTCCCAGATCCACTCTTACCTGAGGTGGTAGCACCTGTTAGGGTCCCAGCTATGGGCAAATAGTTAACCCCTGCAGATTGGGGCCAAAACTTGTGAAAGTATAAACATTTTTATAGTAAAAATACCAGCAATACATTTTTGTAAAACAAATTACTAATGCTCTCAAGAAAATTAAATTTCGGTATTAAATGACCCATAAGGTGTTGATATGCCGCTAAACAAACAAACCAACCTACTATTAGCCCTCAGTGGTTGATTAAGTTTCCATCCAGTACAATGATCAACGTTTCTATTTGCCTGCACTTTTCTTGAATATCTATCAACTTCTACTGGAGCAGAGATAAGGCCATCTGCTTGACCAAGAATCAAATTGAAATACACTTCATTGAACACTCCTTCTGCTACTTCAGTTTCTAATACATTTCCTTTGTGAATCATGGCTACAATTGCTGGAACCTTCTGATCAATGGAAATAACCCTGGAATAATCTCTTGTCACTTAAGTTTTTCTGTGTCCCAACATTTGAAATTTTTCTTTCTCAATGTTTAATTGGCTTCCTGTAGATTTCAAATAGCCTCATTACAGAAATTGTGTCTCTTTGTTTCTGCCGTTCTCTTTAGAGCAAGCAACACAATATGTCTTCCGCTTAACAACTAGTTCAAGGGCTATAACTCCTTTTAACTGTAACATTTAAAAATCACATGACTTTGTTTTGATATGCAGTTTGATTAAAACAAGTTTATATAAGAAAATAAAATTGCCTTTTTTATTATTATTATTATTATTATTGGTATTATTATTTATTTCAGGGAAATGGATTTACGAACTGATGTTGGGTTCAAAAGGTGTCATGCAGATTGGCTGGTGTACAATCAATTGCCAATTCTCACAAGAAGTAAGAATTTCATTTTTTTATCATTTCACCCCATGCAAGATAGTAAAGCCACTAAAACACAGGTGGGTACTGATTGTGAAAGAATAAGAAAAAAGAGAAACATTATTAAGGAGTAAGAACAATAGAAGAGTAATGAAGAGGACAGTAGATAACAATTGACATTGCATTTAAATTTTTGAAGATCAAAATTGGCTGGAAAGCATGGAGCCAGAAGAGTTCCACAAGCGAGAAAAGAAACGGGTCAGCATAGAACTTACAGTTACATCTAGCCAATTCAGCTGTGAATTGATGAAACTTTGCAGCCAATCTAGTACTGCACTTAAATTCATTAAGTCTAGGTACCATAGTGAAGAAATCATGTAAAGAATTACTATGAAAGTATTTATAGAAAAGGCACAGGGAAACTACATTACATTGGTGAGAAAGTGGCTGAAGCCAAAATGCCAGGTAAGAACCAATAATATTGCTGATTCTTCTTTGGATTTTATCAAGAATCTCTAGATATACAGAGCCCCAGACCATATATGGCAATGAGATTCAAGGCTTGGACGAATGGTAGACTTATAAATAAGATAGATTCAGGAGAGAAAAATTGTCTAGCACAATACAGTGAACAAACTTTCTTAGAGGCAGACCTAGTAATTGATTTAATATAAACTTTCCACTTCCTTTCAGCTGAGAATGTAAGCCAAGAATGTACAATGAGTCATGGAGACTAGTATCTGCCAGGTTGACGGCAGGCAGAATGAAGTTTTCAAGTGATTGAGAGAGAAAAGTTTCATTTTGGAGGCATTAAAATTAACAAGCCATTTGTTGCTCCAGTTAACAGCAGACTGTAGGTAATTTTTGAGATCAGCTGCCAATTTGATCTTATCAAACTGATCAGCCTTGCTATCTTGCCAGGAGGAAGTGGTTGTCAACAGGCATAGATACTGAGTTGAGAACTGAGGGGTTTTTTGCCTTTGTTCTCTATTTATTCACTATTAAAATAAGAAAAAATAGTTTTATTTTGAGAAAAACAAAGAATATAAGAGAGATCTAATATTCAGATCTTGAATCATTTCTTTGTATCACATACCAAAATATGACATTTACAAAAAACATTTATTTGGACAATGATTTTCATCTAAAATTCAGTGGTGTACTTAAGGGATGCCATTTGTCTATCACTTGAAGATAGCGCCAACGAGAAAATTCTATTAAAGTTAGAAAAGACATCACTGCATAGAAAAGTCATTGTTATCTCCAAAAATTCTTAATGTGATATTCACTGGCGGGTGGGGGGGTATTCTGACAGTTTAAAAATATCTTTTGATTTTAAATAACCTACAAAGGATTGATAAGCCGTAAAAACAATTCAATCAAATATTCAATCCTGGAAGATTTTTCTGGTTAATTAAGGCTTTCCCCCAGTTATGGGTTAATTAGTAAATTAAAACCCTCAAAGGAAGAATCTGTATGTTATTTGACATGTAGCTCCCACTTTGTTTCATACTATATAATTAGTGCAACTCTATAATTAGCATAATTATATATTTTTATCAATTGAACATCTCGGTGTTTCTCTCCCCAGTTTAAATCAAAAGTCAAAATAGCATTTTTACTTCAAAATATTTGCAATCCAAAGAGCAACTCTGTTTGTTTTCTTCAATGGAGTCGCATGCTTGGCTTTCGTTTTTGCATACAATTTAATAATTATCAACATCACAAAGAATGTATTCAACAGTTGGAACAATATTTTTAGATTGTTTCGTTAATTTAATCTTGTTAGGTTATAAATACTGAATGTAAGTCTAAAAAAAAACAAAAATCACAATTAATAGACATGTGTCTAGTTTACTCTCGGGTTTAAAAGTAGACGCAAGTTTGGTTTCTACCAGAGTGAAAAATGTAGCCATAGATTTTATAGTAATAGTATCAAATGGATAGATATTGTTACCCGGCCAGATATTTAATTTGATTGCTAGCTATGGATACTATTTTTTCCTTAGATAAACTCCTGGTGAAATTTAGACATTACTGAATAAATTTAAAATTATTTTCAATATACTTCTTCCCATTGTGTAAATATTGAGCATTACAAATTCTGAGTGCTCTTAAACAGAAGCCAATTAAAATCTGGACTTTATTTTGTTATGGTGAGAATAGAAATTCATGAGACAATTTTTATTACTTGATTTTCAAAACACTTTGCTTGTTAATTCACAAATCAGGTAGTATTAAATATGTCAGCCAATATAAATAAATTGAATAACATCTGATGAATGAATCTCTTAAAATCTAAACTACCTGGCTTAATTGCGATTTTACATCTAACAGTTGCATTTGATAACTTCTCTGTTTAGACCTATTTTTAAAATTAATGCCTTATGAGTACTTGTAATTGTATACCAATTTGCTTTCATGACTTTTCAGACGGTGTTAAATGGTCAAGAGTCTTTTCTTTCATTTGGCATGGATTTATGTTCAGACGAAGGCAAGGAAAATAATCGGGAAAATATACTTCAAATAAATTTTGTACAGCTTGAATAGATTCATCCACCTGTTCAGTTCCCCAGTGTTACAAACACGTTAATGGTCAGCTATCAAATGACCTCCACACCTGACTGAAAAAAAAAAAAACACCTTTTCTGTCAATTGTTTTCTTTAAGGAAAGCATTTTGCGTCTTAAGTTTCCCAAACTTTTGCTAACCCTTCATTTATATAAAACTCATAATTTACAAGAGCAGATTTTTTTTTTAAAAAACTTCTTAGATGCAAGGGTTTACTGGGAGTGAAAGAGAATGAAAAAATTTTAGTTATGAGCAAGAATAATAAAAGAACATGATTCAAAAAGGCAGAAGATGATGATTGACATTGCATTTACATTTTTGAAGATTGTGGGTGGCAGGAAAGCAAGAAATCGGAAGAGAGTTCCACAGGCAAGAAGTGCAAGAAAAGAAACTATTAGAATAGGACTTATGGTTACATCTAGCTATTTCAACAGTAAATATTAGGTTGGTGCAAAAATAATGTCGTTTTTTGACATGATCTTGAACGTCAAAAAACGACATTATTTTTGCACCAACCTAATAGTTGTCAATCTATCAGTACACTTACATTCATGCAGTCAAGGTACAAAGGAGGAGAGTTCATTAGAACAATTGTGATGAAAATATTTCTAGAGAAGACAGAGGGAAGCTACATCACATTGGTTGTAAAGTGACTGAAGTTGTGATGCCAGATCAGGACTGATAACATCACAGACACCGCTTCAAATTTTGCTGAAAATCTTTAGATATATAGCAGGAGCGTCAAACCAGATATTCAATGTATAGACGAATAGCAGATTTATAAATGTGCAAGATGGAGTCTAGCAAGAAAAAATTCCCAGGCATTACAAAGCAAGCCAACTTTCCTAGCAGCAGACGTGGCAATTGATCCAATATAATTGTTCCAATTCATGTGAAATGAAGGTGCAATGAGTTGCTCTCCTGGAGGTTAGCATCAGCCATTTTGATGGAGGGCAAAAATGTTTCTCTATGATGATTAAAGGATAGCAGTTTAATTTTAGGGGTATTAAAATTTACAAGCCATTTCCTGCCCCAGTTAATAACTGATTGGAAGTCATTTAAAAAGAATGTTTCAACACATTTATATATATATATATATATATATATATATAAATATGTATGTATGTATGTGTGTGTGTGTGTGTATATATACATATGTGTGTGTGCATGTATAGATATATACATGTGTGTGTGTGTCTATATATATATATATATATATATATATATATATATATATATATATATATATATATAAATATGTATGTGTGTGTGCATGTATAGATATATACATATGTGTGTGTGTCTATATATATATATATATATATATGGGATGTTCGGGCTAAAATTTAATGTTTTTATTTTTTTAACTTGGTTTGGAATATCTGTAAGCAGTGAACGACATTGTGAAAACTAATCACTACAGCTTTAGAGGTGTCAAAGTTAACTGATATAGACAAGTGGGAGCCACCTGAATATTAGAAAAGGGTAACCTGCATCATGATGCATCAAAATGCTGCAATTGTGACAGGTGCTCAATGCTCTTTGAACGCTGTGAAAACAATGAGGCATGAAATGGAGAACTGCAACAGAGACCGTAGTGTGTATGAAAGAACACAGCAGATTATTTGTTTGTCGCTCTATACCAGATTTCGCGCAACAACTGGAGAAAGTGATGGCAGACGCAGGTAAGAGAATCCAGGCTTTGGCACGGGAAATGGGTGTTGCAATTTTCACCATGAAGCTGGCCTCAAATTAGTACCTTCGCTCTCAGACATACTGCCTTGTATGGGGGTGATACCAATTAAAAAAAAAATTTTGTTTGTGTGATTTTTCTAAAAATGACATTACAAAATCAAAATAATTTCTTTGCTTTTACTCTTCTTCAACGTATTAAAACCAAAATGATGTTCTCTGGACAACAAGAATCAAAATTGCAACTTTTGTTGTCTATTTTGCAGAATGGTGTTGGAGACACACCCGATTCTTATGCATATGATGGAAACAGACTACGCAAATGGAATGTGAAAACCCAGAGATATGGAGAAGTATTTTTGCATTTTTAAATTTAATTTTGATTCATTATACAAGGTGTGGCAGAAATCCCCCCCCACATAATGGTAAAGCATTAGCTCGATTAAGACAACATTACCACTAATGTCTTACCATTAGGTGGGAGGTTTTTCTGTCACCCCCACCCCTCCTCTGTGTAATTTTCTTGTTTGCTTCTTGACAATAAATTGGAACATAGTTTTTTGGGGTTTTTTTCAGTGAAAAATCACCAGAACCAATCAAATACTTGATTTTATGATTTTTACTTTTTGTCTTTTCTCTTGGGAAAAAACTAAAAAAAAAACAAACAAACGCTTGGCTTTCAGCAAATAAAGCATGTAGTTCTTCGTGAGAACCATCCTAAGAATCTTGTGGACTCGTGCTACAGAAAAAACAAACTAAGAACTGTGCCAAATAACATAAACCACATCACTTGAAGACTTTCAACTGCTAAAATAGATATCACCTGTAACTCGAAGAGAAAATAATGAAATAATCAAGTTGTTGACATTCTACACTACTTCAAATAAAAGGTTAGGAAGGAAACTCCCATCAATACTGAAAAGGGCGATAACAGCTACTGAGTTTGAGAAACGTATTTTCCTGAAAAATTGTTTAAAGAGAAAGATTTTTATAAATTTTGAATGCCAAATATTCCCTTATAAGGAAACAGTTAATATTACCATTACATCTCTTGTAATGTCTGTAGTATTATTTAGTTTCAGTTCACACATGTATTGATTTAAACATTTCTGATACCAACAGCTAACATCACTTGGATTGCTCTGTGTTTATACATTCAATAAGTGCTTTGAAAAAGGATGAATATCTTATTGTGCTTGTCCCTCTCTTCATTAGGCTCACATGACCATTACGCCCTGCCAATACCTCATAAATAATGGACTATTCCATTTTGATTGTGTGGAAGGAGGGTTAAGACATTACTTGGTTTTAATACTTAACAGCTGTTTCAATGAAATGGAAAAAGTTGTCAATTTCAAATCTTTTCATTTGTAACCTCTTACCTCTTAAAATAATGACCAGCATTCATATTTATGATTGTTATTACAATATTTTGTTAAAGTTGTTAAGCTCAAATATTTACCGATATGATGCGGGGATATTTTATTGTCATAGAACTCGTCATAAGTTTATTCAATTATTAACTTAAAAATTAAAGTTTCATCAGAAAATTAAAATTGGAGGACCATGAAATTTTCACAGGTTAAAACAAGTCATGTTATAATTTTGCTTGTTCCTTAGTTAGTTTCAATATACTTTATGCCCTATTCCATTTTAATCATGAGGAAAGACAGAAAAGACATATCAGAAAAACTGTTACATTTCAGTGTGAAAAAGAAAGAAAGCAAAAGATAGAGGTGGCAGTGTGTTTAATGTCTGCTTCAGTGAAATAGAAAATCTTCTCAGTTTTGAATTACTTCATTTGTATCCTCTTCTTTAAATAATGACCTGCATTTAAAACTGTTTGTTATTGCAGTATTTTGTTAAGCACAGATTATTTAATGATGTAATCAGGGGAATTTTCACAGGTGTTTTATTGTTGTAGAACTTTTCAGGAGTTTATTCAATCATTAACTTAAGAATTATGATTCATCAAAAAATTCAAACAAGAAAATAACAGACTATTCCATTTTAATGATGAGGAAAGATGTGCCAGAAGGTGCAATTTTTAATTTCTTTAAGTGATGAATTTCTCTGGTATTTCATCCAGTAAAGTTTTCAACTTAGAAATCTTTTAAGAAAGACAGCTTCAAACCTTATCTTGAGCCTACCAAATTGACGAGCATCTTTTTTTACTTAAAGATAGGACTACATTGACATGTATTGGTTTTGAAAATGCAAAAAAACAAATGCTCATCGTCAAAATAGTGATGTCATTTAAAGAAACGTGGAATGAAAACTAATCATCACATGAGAAGAAATTGTATCTTTATAAAGAGAAAAGATTATATTTTGTTTACATACTAATTTTATCAAAATAGTTTTGAAAATAGTCAAGATATCAGCAATTGAATTTGATAGAAATTTTATTATTTTAACCTGTTTTCACAGTGTAAAATATAAAGAGGTTTGGGATAACCTACTTAAAGCTTTTTTTATTTCAAATTTATTTTCCTTATTGAACCTGAAATGACTTATTCCATTGCAGTCCTGGTTAACTGGTGATGTGATAAGCTGTGCTATTGACTGTGACAAAGGAACAATTACATTTTTTCGGTAGGTATAAACAAGTGATATTCTCTTTTCTCTATTTTTTTTTATCGTAAAGAGATACTGTCCTATAATAATTGTGATATTTAGTATGTGAAATGTGTAGGCAACTGAAACAATTTGGGTAAGGGGACAACTTGGATTATATAAATAATAATATACCTTTGTTCCATAATAGTTGGTATATTTTAATATGAAACGTGTAGACAAATGGGCCAACTATTTTGGCACACATATAGTATTACAAAGAATAATATACTAACTCTGTCCCATAATAGTTGGTACAATTTTTAGTATATGAAATGTGTAGGTAAGTGAACCAAGGACACATGGCACAGTGGATAAAGGTGTTAGTTACATCCAGTGACAGGACCCAAAGAGTGTGAGTTCAATACCTGGTTAAGACAGTGGAGAACTAGGAGATAACTGATATCCATTAAACATGGCACGTGGAACTAGAACAGTCTACCCCAGTGAGTGAAATAAAGGGTTCAGTTCGACATTCCAACCACCTGAAGAAGACCAAGAGTGTACAATGGCTGAAACATTGTAATAAAAATGGTGACAAAGATGAGGACAGTAGTTTGAATAATGTAAATAGTGTACATAATACCTCATCTCAGAAATATAGACAGATAAATGAACTAACTATTATGGGATAGAGGCGATATTTTTAAAACTATATTTGCTCATGAGCTTAAAAGGTTTGATAATACAGCATTTATTTTCCTTCATCTCCTATTTTGAAATAATTTTTTAATGTTTTTTTTTTTAATTTTACACAAATGATTTCATTTGTTGCAAAATATCCAGAATCAAGTAAAAATATATTTTAAAAAATTCAATTAATTTCCAAAATGATGGCAATCATGTTTTCAAGATAATGTTCTATTAATTTTTGTCTGAAGTTCTAGGTTGAAGATTTATTATTATTTAAATTCTGACTAATTTCTTCATCTTTGCTGTTTACCATCACAACAGTAAGAAAAAATAAGGTGTGGTGAATGCAGTTAAGTATGGCAGGCAATAGAAACATTATGGTTTAAGTCACCAAGTTCTAAATTAAAGATTGTCCCTCATGATAGTAATAGCCTATTAGATTAAAGTGTTCGTTCACAAATTCAGTAACCTAGTACTCGTTAGTTCAATCCATGGGCCGGGTAGTGCAGACTTAGTTTCAGTACTAATTAAAAACATGACTAGATATACCTAGACATAGACAATGGAAGATTAAATAAAAGGCTCTGTTTGAAATCTTCTGAATGTTGCTTTCATTGGCAAATATTTGAAGAAGGGTTGTAGGAAACAATGGCTAATAAAATGTTGTTATAGTAATAACCTTTTGAATTGTTTTTATATGTGTAAAAACATGCCAAATTTTATAGATACAGTCATCCATACATGACACTATCAGGAACTAACAGTGACACCTATAGTAAATTTAGAGCCCAAATTCTCTAAAATTCAATAAAATATTAGATTACAGAGAATATTTTCTTAAATTTTTTAAGATTACCGAGTACTTAAAAGGTTTTTGTGTTAATTCCTCAATGCTTTAAAGTCATTCCCCCTACCCCCCATATAACACCATAAGATACCAATCTGTCATTGAGCTGTCAATATAAATAAACAATCTACTGGTGTATTGAAAAATGCATTTCTGTGATATTTTAAATTTAAAAAAGTAATAGTTATTTCAAATCAGATTAATTATACTTTAAATCAGCTATTTTCCACACATACTTTTTGTGTAAAAGATAACTGATCTTAAAAGCTCGCACTATACACAAGTATATACAGTATGTTAGTCAGAAGACATGTTATAAAAAGTTATAAATAATTAAAATTGAATTGTGACATTTTGGCTGATTCAATAATTTTAATCTACAAGAGATGATTTCCGATGAATAAATTTGACCATTTTGGTGTTTTTAAAATTCAAACGATTATTTGTATATTTGTCTTTCATTTTTTTCCTGTCCCTTCCCCCATTCATTTTTTTCCTGTCCCTTCCCCCCATTCATTTTTCCTGTCCCTTCCCCCATTCATTTTTTCCTGTCCCTTCTTCTCATTCATTTTTTCCTGTCCCTTCCCCCCATTCATTTTTTTCCTGTCCCTTCCCCCCATTCATTTTTCCTGTCCCTTCCCCCATTCATTTTTTCCTGTCCCTTCTTCTCATTCATTTTTTCCTGTCCCTTCCCCCATTCATTTTTTCCTGTCCCTTCTTCTCATTCATTTTTTCCTGTCCCTTCCCCCCATTCATTTTCTTCCTGTCCCTTCCTCCTATTCGTTTTTTTCCTATCACTCCTCCTTATTCATTTTTTCCTCTCCATTCCCCCATTCATTTTTTCCTCTCCCTCCTCCTTATTCATTTTTTTCTTTCCCTTCCCTCCATTCATTTTTTCCTGTCCCTCCCGCCATTCATTTTTTTTTCCTGTCCCTCACCCACACTACTCATTTTTTCAGAAATGGAAAGTGTCTTGGAGAGGCATTTAACAGTGTCCGTACAGGTCCAGGTTTTGCATACTTTCCAGCAGTCAGTTTATCCATGTCAGAGAATGTACGAGCAAATTTTGGAGCCACTCCTCTCAGATATCCTTTTTCACAGAGATCAAGGAATTTTCATTCATTACTTAGAGGAAAAAAGGACAAGAAGATGAAGAGAGCTATGATCATCCATGTACTGAATGGACTTGGCATGTAAAAGAAAAATCTTCCTACACTGTCTCCATTTCTTGGATACCATATTTCTCAGTATATGATATATAGGTACTGGTAAATGTAATTATGACACCTTTCTATAATTGTTTGTATGTATTTTACCATATTTTTAAATTGTTATCATAATTTAATTATTTATAATCGTATATATTTCATTCTGGGTTCTTCAGTGGACAAGTGTGTCAAGCAGATTCTTTTATATAAATAAATGTGAATGTCAGTGTGTCACACTTTTTCAATTTTACTCCTAGAGGCCGTAGCCCAACATATCATACAATTTTGGAATCAGGCTAACTCCATGAGCAAATTAAAAACCTTCCTGGCTGGATCCGGACCCACAATCCTGAAATTTTGGATTCCCAAGTTTTTATTACTGCAATTGTTTTTGTCGATTTTTTTTTTTTTTTTTTTTTTTTTTTTTACATGATTTTTTGCAACAAATTTTTTTGTACAATAACAATTTTTGTAACTTGGAAATAAATTTAGGAATAATTGAAATTAATTGTAAAATCCAGCAAAAGTCACCTATGAAATAAAAATAATTGTTTGTATGACAAGTAAGGACCTATGTCCATCAAATTGTCTTTAAATTAAGTGGAAACAGGACAATTATTGTTGAACTTTTAAAAGGTAAGCTTAAATATTAATGCAATACTTAAATGCAGTGGACAATTTTGAGTTCTTCTGCATTTTATTGTTGCCTATAGCATACGGCAGCGATATGCCTCGCTAAAAGAGATCTCTGCTAACAGAGGACCAGATTGCAATCAAAAGAGCAAGTCGCCCTGTCAGTGGGGCTTCAGAATACACTGACTGCCCCACTGCAGAGGGTAAAAGTCTCTCAATGGGGCCACCTGTTGACCGTAGGTGGCGACCCATAATGCTTGGAGACGGGATCCTGGTGGTTGAGCAAATCACGACCTAAGTATAAAGAGGACATGATTTAGCAACACACCACTTCAGCCCTTATCTGAGCTAGATGGGAGGTTGGAGAGGCCCGATCCAATAAATCGGTTGGTCATGTCAAGCACTAAATCAGACAAACAGACCAAAAAATATGCTCACACTCTCCATATTTGACAATAAACTGATTTAGTAAGCTGTGGCTGTAGGGCCAATCAAGCTGGGATTAAGGAGACTGACAGAACTGGTAAATTCTAAGAGATAGTCCATACTTGGGTGGATAAGACCTAGTATCACGAATGCTCATACCACACACACACACATGCTTGTGGATATCAGCCATGTAATCCTGGAGAAATGAGGTGAATGGGATTTCCCCCCCTCATCATCTCCCCCATAGGAGGCTCCGAGGTGGGTGGGGAGCACGGCTGACGAATTAAAAATAAATTTATTATGAGTAAGAAAAACACCAAGAGACTTCACATAGAAACAGATTCTGATAATGAAAATGATGTCAAAACCTTCCCACACTTTATTGTACTGGAAGCCACGACTGAATTATCACCTTTCCTCGTTCAAAAAACCATATCGAGCAAAATAACTCCAAAAAATGTTAAAAAATTAAAAAATGGTACAATATTAATAAAAGTACAAAACAAAAAACAAGCTGAAACTCTACTACAGTTACAGAAATTTCATGACACAGACATCAGATCCTACCCCCACCAAACCTTAAACTGCTCCAAAGGGGTCATAAGAAACCGAGAGCTCTCATTATGTACTATAGATGAAATCAAAGAAGAACTGAAAAATCAAGGGGTCACAGATGTAAAAAGAATTACAATAAAAAAACAAAAAAAACGGAGAAGCAATACGAACAAATACATACATATTAACCTTCAACTCTCCTCAGATAACAACAACAATTGAAATTGGGTAGGAGAGAATTAAAATAGAACAATATATGCCGAACCCACTTCAATGTTACAGATGCCAAAAGTTTGGACATCACAAAGACCAATGTCGAAACAACCAAACATGTGGAAATTGCAGTTTAAAAGATCCCGATCATGAGGAAAGGGATTGCCCGAATAAAACCAAATGTCCAAACTGCTCAGAAAGTCACCCCTCTTACTCCAAAAAATGAAAAATATACAAGCAAGAAAAAGAAATTATAGAAGTCAAATATCAGAAAAACATAACCTTCCAAGAAGCCCGAAAGGAGGTGACAAATAAAAAAGACACATACGCAATAATAACCCAAAAAACAAATAAAATACACAATGAAAACTTATCGAGTAATCCTTCAGAAACTCCAATCTTAATAAGAGAATTAAAAACTATACTTGAAGAACTAAAATCCCTCATATTTGGACTCAGAACAGATTTCAATATCCAAGAAAAGAGTAGAAATGAACAACCTAAGACAAATGAAGTCAAAACTAAAGAAACCAAAAAATCACCCAAAGAAAACTCTGAACCAAACACTAATGAAACTGCATGTCCCCATCTCCAAAAAATCCCAAGATCCAAATCACTCCCTAGACAAAAAGCAAACAACACTGAAAATGGATCCACAATACTTGAAAAAATGGAAACAGAACATGAAAGCAAAACCCAAAAAACCCAAAATCAAAATATAAAGACTAATGGGAAAACACAAGAACCTAAAATCAAAACCAAAGACCCCAAAGACAAAATAAGAACAGGAAAAGAAACAGGAAAACCAGAAAGCATGGATTTCTAGAACAATACCACAGAGTACGACACTTAAGGAAAAACCTAAACAAACCTTAAAATACAAAGCAGTCCAATGAACCCAACAGGAAAACAATGATCACAAACACACATAAGATACTTCAATGGAACTGTAGAGGAATAAATAAAAAAATATTACCAGAAATAAATTTTTAAAGGAAAAAATATTACCAGCAATACATTTTTGAAAAATACTATTACCAGCTATATATTTTTGAGGAAAGAATATTGACAAAAATAAATCTTTGACAAAACAAAAATATTATCAGAAAAAAAAAAGTTGTCAGCATTAAATGACCCATTGAGGTTGATATGCCATAAAACAAACCAAACCAAAAGAGCCAAGGCTGCAGCAAGGAAAAGAAAGTTCTGTACAAATGAAAACCTAGATCAAACAGCAGCTATGAGAGCTTCCAATATGCAAGGACTTAGGGACCCTCAAACTCCTGAACAAGCTGAAGGCCCAATCAAGAGCCCTCTGCAGGAGCAAGAGTAATTGCTGCTCGATAGGGTGCCTTTTAATCTAATTTATTTTACCATTTTTTTAATTTGTAATCCTAATTTAATCATTTATAATGAGATATATATTTCATTCTGGGTTCATCAGTGGACAAGTGGGCCTGACAGAGTCATATTAGTGCATAAAATATTGTTTAGTCACTTGAGGTATTGAGAGATTTGGTAATCCCGAGTGAAAGAGTAAAGATAAATGTAGAAAAATATAAAAGAGTGGTTAATTGGATTGGAACCCAATGGAAAAAAATTTGGTTTAGAAATATTAAATTGAACCTATAAAATACTTATGAGGAAGGCATCGGAATATTTGAACCATCCAGTTTAACCGAAATTCCCTGCCTATCCCCACAGCCCTGAAGAAGTTGTGATGAGATTATTAATATTTCCGAACTTTCTGCAAAATCCAGATAAACTTGAGGAATGTTTTTTTATTTTGCTTTTTTTTACAGTAAGATTCACCCTGTACAAGGCCCGAGGGCCACTCAAAGTAGAGGGTTATGTTAAGGGGTAGTTTATATGGATAGGAGGGGAAGATAACGGTTAACTCTAGACTCTTAACCTGTTTAAGAGTGTAGTGATCAGGGGAAACATCCTCTTGGTAGTTTGTTACATATGGAAGTGGTTTGTAGGAAGAAGCTGTTTGAGTCTAACTTATTTCTCGCTGATGGAATACAGAGGAAATGTGGGTAGTTTGCTACTATGTAAGTGTCATGGCAGGTCCTAGCTGTGAAAGTGAGACCAGGCAGAACCAAGGAATGTAGCTCATCTGAGCACTTTCCATGGTAGTAGAGATAGAACAGTGAGAGGCTCGCCACATTCAGCCTGTGAGAGAGAGGTTGGAGTCTGGAAAATAATTCTTCTCCAACAAGGACTTGGAGATGATTTTGAACTCTATCAAGACTGGAAAATGAGGTCTGGGCAGCACCCCCCCCCCCAATATGGCAACAGTACTCCATTTTTGACCTGATCTGGCTCTTATGAAGGTAGAAGATAGCATGAGGAGTCAGGTACTTACTTGAGCGGTACAGGGAGCCGATCATTTTACTTACATCTTTAGCAATGGATCATATATAAGAGTTCCACTTGAGGTCAGGTGTGAGTTTGAGGCCCAATATTCTAAAGTACAGAGCCTCTTTGAGAAGACATTCGTTCATCATGACTGCCGGTTGTTCAGGTTCTGATCAGCAGTGATGGAATGTAAACTAGTTTGGTTTTTTAGCATCCCATCTGGCATAATTATATTGACACCTTACCAAAATTTCTGATCTTGAGTACTTTAGAAGCATGGATCATGTACAGTGCTAATAGGAAGTTCATTGTTCAAGGACAAAATTAATCCATGTCCCCTTTCGGACTGTTATCCTTATCAGCACACACATAACTTTAGTCAGTTTATACAAGGCAGTTTCAGGGACCACACTGCTATCCGTTTTCATCAAAATTCTAACAGCAACAAAGTTGGCAACAAACCTGTATTTTAGCTATTAGACATCTCTCACTGCATCAAGGGAAGAAAAGAATTTATGACTCCCTAAGGACAGGTATTGCCTTGGGGAATGGTTACCTGGGGCCTGAGTTTAACATTATTTTGACACTACCAAGCCAAAGTCAGGTAGGTATAGGCTTTAGTGCCAAGTGGATGTAACTGCTTTGATCAGAATTTGAACTCTGAATGCCAATTCCACTTTCTGTGCTAATAATCATTAAATTACCTGCACCCCAAGAACCACTAAAATATAAATGTCAGGCTTCATAGAAATACCACCACCAACAATAATATATATATATATATATATATATATATATATATATATATATATATATATATATATATAGAGAGAGAGAGAGAGGAAAAGCAAAAAATCTGAATTCAGACCAATGTCATGAAGTATGTGAAAGCATTCTTTGGATTGAATTTGAATCTTTCCATTCACTCAAGTTGGAAAGGTATTTAATCATGTAAGGAGCCTTTGCTTTACCTGGAATCCATGCTAATCAGGATGTATTTGCACTTTTCACAGAATTGTATGAGTTTTGTAATGACTCAGTTTTTGTCTTAATAGAATGAGCTATAGTTTATAAGAGGAATGATCCAAGGGAATAACCAATAGAGTATAATTGGAATAACCCAAGGTTTATTGCATGAGTAGAATAATCAAAAGAAATGAAATAATTTCTACTCTGATGGTCTATTCTTTGGTTTGTTGTTATTTTTTGATGTTTTATTCCTTGACAATGTTGTACATATCAGGTTGAAGGATATCGACCCCTTCAAGACCCACCCACAATTGACCTTATTCAAGCACAGCTCCTATTTTGTTATCTAGAAAATTTGTTACCAGTGATGGTTAAGGAGGAGGTAAGTATGCAATTTCATTTACATTCTTTAAAAAAAAGTGCTGTCCTGAATTGTTCATAAAATAGCAGGACTGCTTTGTTGTATCAGTAATTCGAACACTGAATTGGCAGAAATGTTATCGTTCAGATCAGAATTGACTAATCCTAGGAGTTCCTTGTATAAATTTTGATTTATTGTAAAAAGAAAAAAAAGTTTTTACTCTGAGTTGCATAAGGAATAGAAAACTCCAAAAATTTTAAATTGTTCATAAAATGGAAGTAGTGCTTTTTAGTTGTGCCAGTAATTTTGACATACAACAACAAAATTTGCATTTGTCGTCTATTTTAAATTGGACAATACATAATGGTAATAAATCAGTAGCAGAAGGATTTTTCAATCAAAGCAACGACAAACATGTAATTTTATAGTCAATTTAAACAGCATACGATAGAAATCCTGAGATTTGAAACTGAATTGACAGATATCTGATTTCTATATAAAGACATTATTCACATCAGAACAGACTAATCCTGACAATTTTCTTTTTTTTTTTCTTAATCAATTTCACCCCATGCAAAGCAGTAAAGCCACTAAGACACAATGGGTTACAGGGCTTGGAAGCATTAGGAACAGAAACATTACTAATGAGCGGGTAGAGTAATAGAAGGACATTACATATTGATTGATTCTGCATTTAAATCTTTGAAGGTCAAAGTTGGCTGGAAAGCATGGAGCTGGAAGGGAGTTCCACAGTTGAGAAGTGCAAGAAAAGAAACTGTTCGCATAGAATTTACGGTTACATCTAGCCAGCTCAACTGCAAATTGATGAGATCTTGATGCCAGTCTAGTGCTGCACTTAAATTCAAAAAGTCTAGGTACCATAGCAAAGAGCTCATCCAAACAATTACTACGAAAGCATTTCTAGAAAAGACACACAGAGACAACCTTATGGTGGTGGGAAAGTGACTGAAGCTGAGCAACCAGATCAGGACCAATAATATTGCTGATTCTTCTTTAGATTTTGTCAAAGAGCTCTCCCACCACTGTAAGGTTGCCTCTCTGTGTCTTTTCTATAAATACTTTCATGGTAATAGTTCAACTTTCCAACCAACTTTAATCTGCAAAAATTTAAATGCAATGTCAATTGCTATCTACTGTCCTCTTGATTACTCTCTTCACTTTCTGCTCATCATTAATGATTCTGTTCCTAATTCTTCCAAACCCTGTAACCCCTTCTATTTTAGTGGCATTACTGGGGTCATATCGATTAAAAAAAAAAACAAAAAAAAACACAAATGCAACAAAAATTGTAACCGCAAAATTGTCCAAATCATGTAACAACATAATTATCCATCCCACAAAATGTTTAATATCTATAAAAAAACCACTAAACTAATTGAGTTTCTTTTTTCCAGGTTTTCAGATAAGACATTTATCCAGCTTGATATCATTTTTCGTAAGAATCACTGAAAAATCCTTTGAATTATTCAGCTAAAAAGAGAGCAGGTTAAAATTGTCTTGTGTCACACCCACTGTCTTTCCAACTGAGCAATGGTGGGAGGAAAAAGATCATTCAGGCCTTCAATAATAATACCAACATTCATACGTTGGCTTTCATCTTCAAAGTCCATTCAAGAAAAATCCAGAGAATGGTGAACATGTTTAAAAAAGTTGAGAGGAAAACTTGATCAGGAGGTCACAACAGCAAGAGAGATCATCATTTCAACTGAGAGCTAAAGAGATCAATTAGAAAAGATCCAACTCAATTCATATGACATTTGGCACATGAGAAAGGAGTTTCATCTGCGACAGTCCAAAGAGCAGTGAAAAAAATTCTTGAAAATGAAATTGTACGTGAAATCTGTGAGTCACCTTGTTACTCCAGGACAGAAAGAAGGTTAGAGAGGGCAAAGATCTTCTTGAATAAGTTGGAAAATGATCCTGGAATATATATATATATATATATATATATATATAAAAACTTTATATCAATCCTTCATAGCTTCCGATCCTTAGCTATGATTAATTAATGATGAACAAGTCATTTTCATTTATGATTGATTTCATCACGATTATTCTGTTAAGCTTGGAGAGTAATTATACATTCTCATTGCTCAAATTAGAGTCATAAAAAAGTAGTGTTATAAAAACCTTGGAGAATTCCAGTAAGATATCTTTAATCATTTCTAAAATACAACAGTTTAGAGTTTAATCTCTAACAATTGGACAGTTTTGCTGCTACATGATTTGGGCAATTTTGCTGTTACACCGGGTATACATACATATATATATATATATATATATATATATATATATATATATATATATATACACACACACACACACACACAGTATTAAAGTCTGCTTCCTTTTAAATTGTAAATTTTTGCTTTTTCTTTTTACTTAGTCTGAACGTAAATCCCTGCCCATTGAGAAAAGAGACCTGCGTCCACCTACGCTGACTGATTCCCGAAGCCGGCAATGCAATCTTCTTCTGGTGGCTGCCCATCTATTCAACAAACTGGCCACATTATTGGTAATTTATTTATTCCTTGTTTTCTAGCTTAATTCTTGTTTTTACATTTGTCCCCTTGAAAAGCTAACACTATAATTTTAAAAGTATGGTAGCATAAAAAGGTAAAAAAAAAAACAGATGTTGCTTTTTTTTTTCTTTATTCATGGTGTTAGTTTAGAGTTATATTTTAACAGCAATAATCCCTTTAACAAAACTTTATTAATTTAAGTGCAGTACTAGATTGGAAGTTAGGTCTCATCATTTTATATTTGAAATAACTAGATACAATCATTAGTTCTATGCAGTTTCACACTTCTCACTTGTGGAACTCTCTTTTGGTTTCTTTCTTTCCAATCAACTTTGATCTTCAAAAATTTAAATGCAGTGTCCGTCGCTATCTCCTGTATTCTTAATTCCTGTTTTTTTATTGTTCCTTCTCCTTAATAATGTTTCTCTTTTTCTCGTACTCTTTCACATTCAGTAACTCTATGCATCCTAGTGGCTTTATTGCCTTGCTTGGGGTGAAATGATTGAAACAAAAGTCTTAGTTTATTTCTTCATCCTAAATAAATGGATAGTGTGTTTTGGTACGTTCTGTTCAATTTGCACAAACTTTGTCACAATCACTCACCAGCTGAAAAAGAAAAACAATTGCCCCAGTCATGCTTTCCTCTCTGTTTTTAATGTTACTGATTACTACTCATATGGCTGAGAGGGTGAGGCATGTGGTCTAGGCAGCACACAGCCTTCATATAGTATCTCTCAGATCTGCACCCTGGAGAGATCATTCCAGTCTTACCATCAAAGGACAGAATTTTAACCAAGCATGGCGCTGCCTTTATTTCACAAGATAACTACTACTATTCATCATACCTTTGCTCATGTTAAGTCCTGTGATTTTTTTCCACCCCTAACAGCACTTTTCCTCCCCAAACAACCTTTTTTTTTCTTCCCAAACAGCCCATTTTCTTCCAAAACAGCACTTTTTTTTTCTCCCCGAAAAAGCGCATATTTTCCCTAAATAGTACTTTTTCTTTATAGATACTAATGTATTTGCAGTGTACTTATAAAAATATCAAAAAATGAAATATTGTTGCTAATTTTTTTTTTTTTTTGTCATGCTAAGTAAACTTGTATTCTTTTCTTTATCAAGCAAAAGAAAAAACCCCCCAAAAAAACCATTCCATTGAGAATCTTTGAAAGCTGCTGATTTATAATCATCACAATATAAACTTCAATTTATTTTCTTGTTTCCTTTCAGAAAAGTGCCTATATTGTTGAGGCTTGTCTCTTGAGGTTTATGTTGAAGGTCTGTGATGCAGAATCGTGCCTCTCTGAACAACCGTACATAGCTAAACTTTTAGACAGCATGTGCACTCTGATGCAGGTAATCTTTTCTCTACGTTGCACTTGTATGTCTGATTGTTGTTTCTAAGGAATTTAATAGATTTGATCTTTAAGCCAACAATATTTCTTATTTCTTTGAATGTTATATTTTACTGGATACACATCTTTGAATAGTTGTTCTCTTTCTTTTTTAAACAGTATAATTGACATCTACCAGTCTGGGCATTTGAAAGTGCTAATAAAGAAAGTGTGTATGTTATGGCATTGGTTCAAACCTGCGTGTTTCTCATATAGCTGCTGTGTTGCTGGATGTGCTTATTTCTATCAAATAAGGATGAGCATGCAATTCAAACCTTTATACATTTCATAACAATAGATTTGAACATAACCAGTGGATTACTGGTAGATTAATAGTTTCTGATAAGGAACATGAGAGAAAGTGTGACTGCCACCTTGAAATCCCTTTTTTTCTCTGTTGTTCTAGAGAGTTCTGATCAAGGAGAATAACTTGGTTCCCATCTAAGGAGCTAGTTAGCTCCCTTGTTATGATGTCTATCTGAACAATAACAAAAACCACATTCATACTTGAACCTGCTTAGTGACATAAGACTTTACAGCAAAGCAAAGCTCGATTACACCTTTTTTTAAGAAATGCAAATTTTTCACTGGGATATTTCGAAAAACCATATCTACTGTCTTTTTTTTTTTTTACATTCAAAACATAAACAAATTTCTGTGGAACTAATTACAGCCACATCACATTGAAACACCATTTCCCATACGATCACTGAAGTTAAGTGGCATCAAGCCTGGTCAATACTTAGATGCGTGACCACTTGGGACTACCAGGTACTGTAAGCTTGGATGTAAAGGGGTAGTGTGATGGATAAAGGCTCGGAATTGTTAATCAAAGACCTGAGTCTCAATCCCCATTGGGCTCGTTATTTATATTCACTTAGGCTCAAATGTATGAATCCACCTCTTTCCCCCCAGCTATGGGTTAATTATAAGACTTGTATCACTAAACCATTATTACTTGCAAAAAGAAAAAAATTTACAATTTAAAAATATTTTCTGGCCTTAAATAACCTGCAAAAGGATTAATAAGCTGTAGAAATCAAATCAACCAACCAACTAAGGAACTAATAGATTTTATTTTCAATCCAACATTATTTCTGATTAATTTAGACATTATAATTTAATGGATACTCATGTTTGAGTAAACACTTTGTTTTTCTTAAGTTTGAATTACATCTACTGACCTGTGCATTTAAATAAACTGTGCCATGTGGCCAAGCAGACTAAAGCATGCAGGATCAGACAGTTGTTTCCCCCACAAATGGTGGATTCAAGTTTGAACCCTGCCAGAGGACATTTTCTTTCTTAAGACTCTTGAGTGCACAGGCTGGTAGATGTAACTCACACTGTTTTAAAAAACAGGGCATCTACTAAACCATGTGTATCCACAAAAATATAACATTTAAAGTGATAATCAGTTGTTGTTGTTGTTATCATAAATCTGATATTCCCCCCCCCCACACACACACACACACGGTTTATCAACCCTTTGTGAATTATTTAAAACCAAAACATATTTCAAATTCATAAATACTGAAAAATATGATAAATAAATTCTATTTGTTTCAGACTAATGGTGGTAATTGAATGACAAAAATGAAAAAAAATCCTATGCAATACTTTAGAACCTTGAAAAAGGACTTCTTCAGACTAAATCAATGTTGGTTATATTACATTGGGAGTGATGTTGAAAATTCTGTGACGCTTAATTGTAAATTTTTTGACATCCAATATGCCTAGATACACAACTGAGCTGACCTGTTTTGCCTCATTGAAAATCAGCTGCGTTAAAAACAGTAGGAAGTTGAATGAAGTCAGCCACACTGTGCCTCTTGATATATCAGGCATCAGAAATTTAAAGTTAGGCATCCCTGCATCTGCAGTGTTTCTCTTGGGGGTATAATTATGAACAATATTTTTGGGTATCATCTTGGGGGTATAATTATGAACAACATTTTTGGGTATCATCTTGGGGGTATAATTGTGAACGACATTTTTGGGTATCATCTTGGGGGGAAAAATTGTGAACGACATTTTTGGGTATCATCTTGGGGGGAAAAATTGTGAACGACATTTTTGGGTATCATCTTGGGGGGAAAATTGTGAACGACATTTTTGGGTATCATCTTGGGGGGAAAAATTGTGAACGACATTTTTGGGTATCATCTTGGGGGGAAAAATTGTGAACGACATTTTTGGGTATCATCTTGGGGGGAAAAATTGTGAACGACATTTTTGGGTATCATCTTGGGGGGAAAATTGTGAACGACATTTTTGGGTATCATCTTGGGGGGAAAAATTGTGAACGACATTTTTGGGTATCATCTTGGGGGGAAAAATTGTGAACGACATTTTTGGGTATCATCTTGGGGGGAAAAATTGTGAACGACATTTTTGGGTATCATCTTGGGGGAAAAATTGTGAACGACATTTTTGGGTATCATCTTGGGGGGAAAAATTGTGAACGACATTTTTGGGTATCATCTTGGGGGGAAAAATTGTGAACGACATTTTTGGGTATCATCTTGGGGGGAAAAATTGTGAACGACATTTTTGGGTATCATCTTGGGGGGAAAAATTGTGAACGACATTTTTGGGTATCATCTTGGGGGGAAAAATTGTGAACGACATTTTTGGGTATCATCTTGGGGGAAAAATTGTGAACGACATTTTTGGGTATCATCTTGGGGGTATAATTGTGAACGACATTTTTGGGTATCATCTTGGGGGTATAATTGTGAACGACATTTTTGGGTATCATCTTGGGGGTATAATTGTGAACGACATTTTTGGGTATCATCTTGGGGGTATAATTGTGAACGACCCTCTCTCTGTGTATATCTGACGTCACCCTCAGTGAAAAAAAAAAAGGAAGACATCCTTTCAAAAAATGAAAACCCATCACATTCTATCAATTTATTTGTTGTCCTATCATAAATGCATTTAATGCAGATATTTTGTTTAATCCATTTGTTAACTTCAGATTCCTATCAAAACAATGAGTTGATGTTAAAAATAGGACATCATCTCAAAATTATTTCACTTGTTTGACAAGGAAAGAAACTTTAAAATATACTATTAATAATATATAAAAATACAATATATAACAATGATATTTAATAATATATAAAAATACAATATTTAATAAGAATATTTAATAATATATAATGATATAATATACTAGAAGCCATACTCAGTTGGTTGATCAGAAAAAGCGTTCAATTAGAATGGAACAAAAATAGCATCAGGTTTAAATGTAACAGAGTCTATCTTCTTCAATTACTTTAAAGTACTTTCAGTAAAAAACATTTTGAATTAATGCAGTTACTGATATATAACAGAAGTAGTCTGTATTCAATCAAAGTTAGCCAAGGACATGAAGACCCACTTCAGACCACAATTATTTTGGAGTTTTTGACAAATTCAATTTGTCAGTGTGCTACCAGGGTTGTAAAAGAGGATATATTTTGAAAGCAATTGTTAAGTTTGATGAAAATTGGTTGAAAGATCAATAATAAAAATAAGAAAGAAACCAGTAAAAATCACCATTTTTCGCCATTTATGCAAGTTTTCATGATATGGGTGGACTCAATTATCAAGTTAAATGACTGTTAAACAATCAGCTTAATTGTTGGCTACAATTGAGTGAAGTTTGTATTAGATTGCTTGAAAATTGAGGGAGTTCTTAGTTTAAAATTTGAGTTGAAATCGATTTTTCATTTTCTGCTAAACTCAGTGGTATAGAAATAAAAATGAGGTATCATTGAGCTTGTCATGATGTAAGTAACCTACATACAAAATTTGAGGAAAAAAGTTGTATTTATTGATTTTTGATCGGCTTTATCGATTATTGATTTTTTTTAAATTAATGATTATTTATACTAAGAACTTATCTCTTACATTGTACAATGTATGTGGAAAGTTTGGTCAAAATCAGTTGGATGGGTCTCAAGTAAAAAGTTATCACAGACACACTGACATCCTTTGTTTTAAATATATATAGATAATATGATAATAATATTTAATAATATATAAAAATATAATAATTAATAATACATAAAACTATATGAAAATACAATATATAATAATAGAGTATATAAAAATACAATTTAAAATAATAATATAAAAATACAATTTAAAATATTAGTATATAAAAATACAATTTAAAATAATTATATATAAAAATACAATTTAAAATAATAATATAAAAATACAATTTAAAATATTAGTATATAAAAATACAATTTAAAATAATTATATATAAAAATACAATTTAAAATAATTATATATAAAAATACAATTTAAAATAATAATATATAAAAATACAATTTAAAATAATAATATAAAAATACAATTTAAAATAATATAAAAATACAATTTAAAATAATAATATAAAAATACAATTTAAAATAATAATATAATGGAAGAATACAATTTAAAATAATAATAATAATATAAAAATACAATTTAAAATAATAATATATAAAAATACAATTTAAAATAATAATATAATGGAAAAATACAATTTAAAATAATAATATAAAAATACTATATATTATAATAATATATAAAAACTACTTTCTTTAATTCTGAGAAAAGCCAATATGATTGCAAAAGTTGTTTGGACAATTGACCATTTTTGTGTTGCTTTTCTTGTTGGAGCAAAATGCTTTTGTAGGTTAACAGGTTAAGAGTTTCAATGCAAATAAATACAAGGGGACAGCAATTGGTAGGTGACACACACTGACCTAAAAGGGAGTGAGCTAATGCAAGACAGAAGACAACTCAGCAGATGACACTTTCACAAAAAGGAATTATGATAATTGGAAAATGTATATAAAGGCTCACATGGAAAAGTCTAAAGATAGTAAGGATTTTTCATAATATGCTGCCATTTTTATGGCATCAGTAGTAGTATTTATATAAAATTCTGCTGGGCTTAAAGTGAGGGATCGGTTTTCTATCATTACTATGCAATAAACTGATCTCTTATTAAATTAGATACCTCCACTAATTTGCCAGAAGAACAGCATAGCATAATGAAAAAAGGCCCCAAACTTGATAAAAATAAAGTTTTATTGTCAAAATGTTTTTGTTAGTATTAAGAGGAAAGACCAAAAAATTTTTTACTTCTTTTTAACATGTTCAAAATTTTGGTTAAAAATCTTTTTTTTTTTAATATGTCAACAGTGTAACAGAGATGATGATGGAAATTTTTGTGCCTATTTTCTGGTAAAATAACACATTGATTTGAAAGAATTAAATAATTGTAGGATTTTAATAAAACTTTCAGGACTTATTCACAAACGAATTAATTTATTTTTGAAATTATTCTTAGAAAATCTTAGTAAAAAAAATTTTTTTTATGTCTGTTACCCTCCTCCCATTTACTTAATTTCATGAAATTTCTAGAAATTAAATTTCATACTGCAAATTTTTTTTATTAGTTAACAGCATGACTCCTTGGAGAATGTGAATCATCAATTTTTTTTTTTCAAGCTATTGCAATTTTCCCTAAAATCAGTTCTGAATTGTAAAATAAAAAATGCAATAAAACTATCTAATTATTTAATTTGATGTGCTTTTAATTGTTTTATAAATAATATATATTAAGGACATTATAGTCTGAAAAAAAGAAATTTTCAATGAGTAATAAATTTTAAAACAATTATTTACATTTTTTTTAATTATAATAATTTATAAAGTTTCAAAAATATTTTGAAAGTATGGGTGACCATACATGACATTATCAGAAAATAAGATCAATCATGATAGTAAATTTAAAGTCAACATTCCTAAAATTAGATTATGGAGATAGTTCTAACTTTTTTTTTTTAAAGATTACTGAGTACTTAAAAATTATGTAAAAGAAGCTTTTGCTTCATCATTTTCTTAAATTATGTTTTAACAGATATGATCTCCATAGAACAATAATAAAAGTGTCAACATGTTGTAAATCCCTTGAGTGATTTATGAGGTGTTGACAAGTACTTAATCACTGCTACTGTTTGTTGTAAAAATCCATTTCTCTGTTATTTTCAAATTAAAGTAAATAATATTTGTTTCAAATCAGACTCATTAAACTTTAAATCAGCTAATATTGCTCAAAAAAAGTTTCACAAAAGTATATTTTAATTATGGAGGAAAAATAAAGAAAACTTCAGTGCGATGACAGATGGCTGCAAAAGGGCACGAATCAGCTATTTTTAGCCAAAGAATTGGATCAGCTCCAACCAATAGAATTTCTGTTTGAAATACACTTCAGAGTGTTTTGCTTTCTGGAAATTAAGTAAATTTAATCCTTTAACTTTCAATTAAAGCTAAAATGAAAGATTTTCCTTCATTTATGAAAATTAATTTAAACCGTAGGCATAGTGAATTAGTGGAGGTACCTACATTAAATACTACATAAATGATACTTGTAAAATATATATAAAAAATGTCATGTGAAAACCTAACAAGGGTAAGGATTTTACATAATTTGCTTCCATTGTTATAGCATGAGTAGTAGTATTTTATAAGATTTACTGGACATAAAGTGAATGATTTTGTTTCTAATGTTACTTAGTAATAAATTAATCCGTCATTAAATATTATATATATATATATATATATATATATATATATATATGAGTGTGTATGTTTATATGTATAATATGTATGTATATGTCTAATATATATATATGTATGTATATGTCTAATATATATATATGTATGTATATGTCTAATATATATATATGTATGTATATGTCTAATATATATATGTATGTATATGTCTAATATATATATGTATGTATATGTCTAATATATATATGTATGTATATGTATAATATATATATGTATGTATATGTATAATATATATATGTATGTATATGTATAATATATATATGTATGTATATGTATAATATATATATGTATGTATATGTATAATATATATATGTATGTATATGTATAATATATATATGTATGTATATGTATAATATATATATGTATGTATATGTATAATATATATATGTATAATATATATGTATGTATATGTATAATATATATATGTATAATATATATGTATGTATATGTATAATATATATATGTATAATATATATGTATGTATATGTATAATATATATGTATGTATATGTATAATATATATATGTATAATATATATGTATGTATATGTATAATATATATAATATATATATGTATGTATATGTATAATATATATAATATATATATGTATGTATATGTATAATATATATAATATATATATGTATGTATATGTATAATATATATAATATATATATGTATGTATATGTATAATATATATAATATATATATGTATGTATATGTATAATATATATAATATATATATGTATGTATATGTATAATATATATAATATATATATGTATGTATATGTATAATATATATAATATATATATGTATGTATATGTATAATATATATAATATATATATGTATGTATATGTATAATATATATAATATATATATGTATGTATATGTATAATATATATAATATATATATGTATGTATATGTATAATATATATAATATATATATGTATGTATATGTATAATATATATAATATATATATGTATGTATATGTATAATATATATAATATATATATGTATGTATATGTATAATATATATAATATATATATGTATGTATATGTATAATATATATATGTATGTATATGTATAATATATATATGTATGTATATGTATAATATATATATGTATGTATATGTATAATATATATAATATATTTATGTATATGTATAATATAGATAATATATGTATGTATATGTATAATATATGTATGTATATGTATAATATATGTATGTATATGTATAATATATGTATGTATATATATATGTATAATATATATAATATATGTATAATATATATAATATATGTATAATATATGTATGTATATATATATATATATGTATCTATATGTATAATATGTATATGTATGTATAATATATATATGTATGTATATGTATAATATATATATGTATGTGTATGTATAATATGTATATGTATGTATAATATATATGTATGTATATGTATAATTATATATGTATGTATATGTATAATATATATATGTATGTATATGTATAATATATATATGTATGTATATGTATAATATATATATGTATGTATATGTATAATATATATATGTATGTATATGTATAATATATATATGTATGTATATGTATAATATATATATGTATGTATATGTATAATATATATATGTATGTATATGTATAATATATATATGTATGTATATGTATAATATATATATGTATGCATATGTATAATATATATATGTATGCATATGTATAATATATATATGTATGTATATGTATAATATATATATGTATGTATATGTATAATATATATATGTATGTATATGTATAATATATATATGTATGATTAATATATATATGTATGTATATGTATAATATATATATGTATGTATGAATATATATATGTATGTATATGTATAATATATATATGTATGTATAATATATATATGTATGTATATGTATAATATATATATGTATGTATAATATATATATGTATGTATATGTATAATATATATATGTATGTATATGTATAATATAATATGTATGTATATGTATAATATATATGTATGTATATGTATAATATATATATGTATGTATATGTATATTATATATGTATGTATATGTATAATATATATATGTATGTATATGTATAATATATATATGTATTATATATATATGTATGTATATGTATAATATATATATGTATGTATATGTATAATATATATGTATGTATATGTATAATATATATATATGTATGTATATGTATAATATATATATATGTATGTATATGTTTAATATATATATGTATGTATATGTATAATATATATATATGTATGTATATGTTTAATATATATGTATGTATATGTATAATATATATATATGTATGTATATGTATAATATATATATTGTATGTATATGTATAATATATATATATGTATGTATATGTATAATATATATATATGTATGTATATGTATAATATATATATATGTATGTATATGTATAATATATATATATGTATGTATATGTATAATATATATATATGTATGTATATGTATAATATATATATATGTATGTATATGTATAATATATATATATGTATGTATATGTATAATATATATGTATGTATATGTATATAATATATATATTGTATGTATATGTATAATATATATATATGTATGTATATGTATAATATATATATATGTATGTATATGTATAATATATATATATGTATGTATATGTATAATATATATATATGTATGTATATGTATATTATATATATATGTATGTATATGTATAATATATATATATGTAGTATATGTATAATATATATATATGTATGTATATGTATAATATATATATATGTATGTATATGTATAATATATATATATGTATGTATATGTATAATATATATATATGTATGTATATGTATATATATATATTATGTATGTATATGTAATATATATATAATATGTATGTATATGTATAATATATATATGTATGTATATGTTTAATATATATATATGTATGTATATGTATAATATATATGTATGTATATGTATAATATATATTATGTATGTATATGTATAATATATATGTATGTATATGTATAATATATATGTATGTATATGTATATATATATGTATGTATATATATATATATATGTATGTATATGTATAATATATATGTATGTATATGTATAATATATATGTATGTATATGTATAATATATATGTATATATATATATGTATATGTATATGTATATATATATATGTATGTATATGTATAATATATAATATGTATGTATATGTATAATATATATATATATATGTATGTATATGTATAATATATATATATATGTATGTATATGTATAATATATATATGTATGTATATGTATAATATATATTATGTATGTATATGTATAATATATATATATGTATGTATATGTATAATATATTATATATGTATGTATATGTATAATATATATATATGTATGTATATGTATAATATATATATATGTATGTATATGTATAAATATATAATATTATGTATATGTATATATATATATATATGTAAAGTAAATATGTATGTATATGTATATATATATATATGTATGTATATTATAATATATATATTATATGTATTATAATAATATATATATATGTATGTATATGTATAATATATATAAGTATGTATATGTATATGTATAATATATATATATATGTATGTATATGTATAATATATATATATATGTATGTATATGTATAATATATATATATATGTATGTATATGTATAATATATATATATATGTATGTATATGTATAATATATATATATGTATGTATATGTATAATATATATATATGTATGTATATGTATAATATATATATATGTATGTATATGTATAATATATATATATGTATGTATATGTATAATATATATATATGTATGTATATGTATAATATATATATATGTATGTATATGTATAATATATATATATATGTATGTATATGTATAATATATATATATGTATGTATATGTATAATATATATAAATATATATCTAATATATATATGTGTATATGTCTAATATATGTGTGTATATGTATAATACATATATGTGTGTATATGTATAATACATATATGTGTGTATATGTCTAACATATCTGTATAATATATATATGTATGTATATGTATAATATATATATGTATGTATATGTATAATATATATATGTATGTATATGTATAATATATATATGTATGTATATGTATAATATATATATGTATGTATATGTATAATATATATATATGTATGTATATGTATAATATATATATGTATGTATATGTATAATATATATATATGTATGTATATGTATAATATGTATGTATATGTATAATATATATATATGTATGTATATGTATAATATGTATGTATATGTATAATATATATATGT
>OZ038510.1:20837979-20927979 GCA_964036315.1 Acanthosepion esculentum
TATATATATATATGTATAATATATATATATATATATATGTATAATATATATATATATATATATGTATAATATATATATATATATATATGTATAATATATATATATATATATATGTATAATATATATATATATATATATGTATAATATATATATATATATATGTATAATATATATATATATATATGTATAATATATATATATATATATGTATAATATATATATATATATATGTATAATATATATATATATATATGTATAATATATATATATATATATGTATAATATATATATATATATATGTATAATATATATATATATATATGTATAATATATATATATATATGTATAATATATATATATATGTATAATATATATATATATATGTATAATATATATATATATATATATATATGTATAATATATATATATATATATGTATATAATATATATATATATGTATAATATATATATATGTATAATATATATATATATATATGTATAATATATATATATATATATGTATAATATATATATATATATATGTATAATATATATATATATATATATATGTATAATATATATATGTATAATATATATATGTATAATATATATATGTATAATATATATATGTATAATATATATATATGTATGTATAATATATATATGTATAATATATATATATATATATATGTATAATATATATATATGTATGTATAATATATATATGTATAATATATATATATATATATGTATAATATATATATATGTATGTATAATATATATATGTATAATATATATATATATATATATGTATAATATATATATGTATAATATATATATATGTATGTATAATATATATATGTATAATATATATATATATATATATGTATAATATATATATGTATAATATATATATATGTATAATATATATATATATGTATAATATATATATATGTATAATATATATATATATGTATAATATATATATGTATAATATATATATGTATAATATATATATGTATAATATATATATATATGTATAATATATATATGTATAATATATATATATATATGTATAATATATATATGTATAATATATATATATATATGTATAATATATATATGTATAATATATATATATATATGTATAATATATATATATTTATGTAAGTGATTCATCGAGTCTGAAACCTCTACAGAATGCAGAAAGCACTGGACAGCCGTTTCGTCCTATATTTTGGGACTCATCAGCAGTGTTTTGTATAGAGATTAGAAAAAATTTGCAGTGTGAGATAGGCAAGAAGTAAGGCATGATGCAACATCAGCACCTCAAAGGGCACTCCTTTAAAGGCAAGGAATGGCAAAAATATTTTATGTCAAGTGATAGCGATTACTCTATGAGTCATATGATTTTTGAATCAAGCACAGGCAATGCCGGGCTATGCTGCTAGTATATATATATATATATATATATATATATATATATAAAGTTGTCTGACTAGTTGTCTGACGATTGCACTAGCATGAAACAGACTGTCGCCTCTAAGTGCTGACTTCCATGTCCACTTTTTTTTATATATATATATATATATATATATATATATATTTAGAAACTAACATGGAAAAAAAAACTTTGAAATAATCATAAAGACTAAAAAATATGTCATTTTTTACTGTATAGCAAAACTAAGATAAAAATCGTTATTATGAGAATGGTCATTATGATTCCAAGAGGTTTTTCTTCATCTACTTTTCCATATTTACATGCAATGTTAGAAGTGAAATCCTTCAGTGTAAGGAAAATCTTAATTTTGATTAAAAAACAAAAATAATACAAGACAGAAATGAAAACCCCAAATTGTGTATATAGGCAGGGTTAGGGGGAAACCCAGCCATTACAGTCAGATTTACAATCACTATGTCAGCAAATTCACAAACCAGTGCTTTAATCCACTAGGCCATTGTCCATATGAGTTCAATCCCTGGGTCAGGCAGTGTGTATCTAGCACTCAGTGTAAACAGGGAAAGCAATAAAGAATTAAACATAAGAACTATAGACATCATCTGTGAAATGCGAATAGTCTACACCCATAAATTAAATAAAGGGTTCAGTACACAATTCCCTGTATGTTACCCAAATTGATATACACCTATGAAAAGCCAGAGGGATTCACAGCTGAAATGTTATGATGACAACAAAGATCAGGACAATAGTCCAATTATAAATAGTGTAAATAAGAAATTTTTAAAATTCATATTTTTTAAAGTTATAAACAGTAGCAATACCAGAAAATTACATGTGTATCTTGGGATTCCTTGTGTTTATTTTGAATTTTCTTTGCAATACAAGTTTTCCTGCATTCTATGCAAACTAATACTTTCATTTCAAAAAGAACACTGCATTGAAATAAGTTCTTCATTTTAAGATATTTGCCTTGAATTGTATGTATTGGTCTATCGTTAATCAACTGATTATTATCATGTTTTCTTTTCTGTGACAGGACTTCGAATTAAAAGCTTGCCTGGAAAACTTAACCATTACGTTGCTTTCTGCATACCGATTCTCCCCCATTACTGCTGACTTCAAATATCCGGTGGGTCATTTATTCTCTTACCTGACCAGCAATAACATTTTTTATGTTACCTGTATGTCGTTGTCTATTGTGTAACCCTTATGTTGGCTTCTTGTGCTACTTGTCTGGTCGATATCAGTGTTCACCAAGAAAAAAAAAGTTACCAAGTTAAATATGCTATTTTTAGAAAGGTTATGGTCTCCACTTTTGAAAAATCCCCATTTGGACCACCTGGGGAAATTTACTTATGAGGGATAATTTGCAAACTAGATCTGAAATAATGAACCCAAAGTAAAATGTAGACATAGTTCACCATTATCAACTGGCATATATCAGGAGTTATGAGGAAAAACTCTACTCAGCTGACGAGTTTCATCCTTTGAGGCACTTTATCAAGGCAATGATAAAGTCCCTCAGAGGATGAAACATCAGCTAAGTAGAGTTGTGTGCAATTCAGTTGGCCTGTCGTTTGCGTTGACTGAAATGGATTAAAGTGCTTGCTATCTTTTCCAGTCCTCTGGTCTACCAACTGAACTGTTGCTAGTGACCTTTTATTCTCTCAGTCTTGTTAGTACGTACGCCGTCACGCCAACAATGCGTTCTCCCGTCTTGCTCTCAGACTCACCATTTATGCTCACGTCGGGGGCAACTAAAATTTGCACAGGAGACTTACTTCTCGTTTGCCCAAGACGTCCAGTTTTATAAATTCAAGCTGGTTTGAATTCTTAGTCTTTATTTTTATTTTTTCCCCTGCACGTCTGCCCGTGATATGGGAATTTCGGAATAATCCATTTCACTTTTAATGGCGGTCGCGATCTTTCAACAGGACCTGACATGGCAAGCAAATTCGCTTTACGGGAAGTAAGCCTCTTCTCGTTCCTCACAATAGTTTTTACTCTTGTCTCTTTTTATTTATTTTGTCTCCTCTATAGATTGACTCTATCTGAGAATATTTACGCTTCAGTAGTTATGTATATAGCAGTGAAACAGTAGATAACATAAAAACATAACACAAAACAAACAACTACCAAGTCTATATATTTTCCTCTTAGTTAATGAAATACTGACCAAACATCCACAATTTACAGACCAATAATTAGTCTGTCAAATTGAATTTGACAAATAAAACTGTCTGCAAGGAGAAATAGGAAGAGAGAAATGACAGTCCAACAGATATTTTAGAATACTTTTAATTAACCAATATGTTGCCCTTAGATGTTTATCTCACTGTGTGGAACTTTCAAGATGGTCACATGATATCTGTGTATTTTGCAGACCTGACAATAAAATAAGGATGTTTTATATCTCGGGAACCACTGATGCTGAGAACATGACATTTTGTCTGGTTATAATTGTTGTCACTAGAGACAAATTGTCTGCATAATTTTATCTTCACTTTGACTTCTTTATTTTTGGCAGTCTGGTCCGTAAGACATAAGACCTACTTGAAGAAGATTTGATGGTCTTGTGTGCTACAAGCAAGGTATGACTAGAGAATGAAGAAAACTCACTACATAGAAATAACTCATTACATCAAGCAACTGACTGAACAACTTGAGACCTGAAAGTTCTGTTTTGCTAAGCAAACTGATGGCTGACAATGGAAGTGCTTATTAAAAACGTGTGTATATCTTTTCACATCTTTTTGCTATCTGCCAAAAATGTGATCCTTCGTACAAAAAACAGAAAATTACAGAATTTGAAATCTTTAATTCAAATACTTTCACAAAAATACTAAACCCAGAAAATAGCGCTCCATCAAAAAAGGGTACAAGGATGCCACAAATGAGTAATGAAATATTCCCAACTCCACCACCAAAAAATAGCAAACAGAACAAATGTAAATGACCCGATATAACTCAAAATAAAAGTTCAAATAAATTAGCATCATCTTCCCATTCATCCTCTTCTTGTTGAGCCAGACTAATGTTGTTGCAATCGGTGCCTCTATAATCACTACATGCTGTTATGCACATGAGACCATGTTTCCGGCAAGAGCAGAATGTTTGTGCGGCAAAGACTCTTGGACAAAATCTTACACACAAACCTCAGTAGTTTCACAGGAGTAAAATCTAGATCGGTAAGAACTGGGGCTAAAGTACCATTTATCATTTCCCAACCCCAGCTGCAAGGACCTAAAGTCTTCCAAGTCATAGCTTGGAGATGGACACGGATACTGTGGAACAAAGCTGACCGTTCAGTTGGAGGTAGTCTTTCAGGCTGTAACTTCTTCGTTGATGTTGCTGAGGAAGTCCAATGCATCGCCTGGTTTTGTTCTATGCATCTTGACAAAATCTGCAGATGCAACTTGGGCAGGAGAAGCAGTTGCATCAGCTGAAGCAGCGCAACAAGACAGGATTTGATTTATCTCACATTTCCCATGCCATCTCCATGCGTGGATGACTGGCAAGTTTTGCAGAAGATAGGAGCAGCAGCTTTATCTTTCCCCAAGACTTCTTTCCCTCAGAATGCATATGTCAGCCATATCAGGAGAAAAGTGGAAAAGTAAAATATGTTATATTCCTTTGCTAATAGGAATATATACTTGAAAAACATGGTGGATAAAATAAGTAACGGTTTATTGTAAAAAAAACTAGTACAATAAGAATAAAGGTAACAGTTATGCACAAGTTCGTTGCAAGTCAATCCAGTAGTGAGTGGTGCTACTATTGGAAGGTCGGTAGTTCTCGTGTAAGTCTGAGTTGTACTCAACAGATCCCAGCTAGGATATCTAGCTACCCACCCACGAGGGTTGCATGTGGCACAAGGCCAGGTTTAACGTGGGTTTTCCGAGCCCGTAGGCTTGGCCAAAAATATTCCCTATTTGAACCCGTGAAAATGGGTTCAGGGTCAATCTACCTCCCCAAACGAGACTCTGCCCTTGGCCAGAGCCTCGTCCGGGTTCCTCTCTGCCCGAAGGCAGAGAGTTCAACTGAATAGCTGGAACAGGTCACAGCTAGACTCTGTAGTCCATTGACTTACCAATACTTATAGTTAGTTACTACCTATAGTGTAGTTACTCATGGGGGTGACAGGTTATTCCATTACATCATAAAAGAACAAGGGTGTACATGTCATCAGCTATTGGAGTCACTAAATTTTTGTTTTCAGTCACTAGTTTGAGCATTTCAGAAATAATGTTCATGTCTGTGTCTCCCTCACTTTGGACAACTCAATGACCGTCTGCTTCCAAGGAACAACATAACATTTTGACAAATTAATCTTTGTTCTTTTCATTTGATAGAGCTCTTGAGGAATAGCAACTTGCAATCCATCTTGGATTTGTATGTCAGCAGAAGTCTGAGTTACTCTTAATTGATGTTCATGGTCTTTTATGGACGGACCTGCCTAACCATAAAAAATGATGCTTGATAGCCTATACTTAACCTTCACATAGCTCAGGTACTGTTTTTTCACATCACTATATGTCACCCTAGGCAACCACTTCACTTGGTGGAGGAGGGCATCTTCATCTAAAAAAAAAACATTGTGTCAGTTGGCAGCTGAGATTCAGGTACATCAGTGGGCAGATGATGTTTCATCACAGCTTTGTTTGTGTTTCTCATTTGGAAATTCTTGAAAATTGAAGTTGGAAATGGAGTGAGTTTGAACTTGAAGAATGGAGTCACGTCTTCACATCTTTCCAGCAGAACAACCAGACTTGGAAACAGAGCATTAGAGTCAACATGAAAATCAATCTTTACACATTTTTCCAGCTCAACAAATGTACACCCTTGAGAACTTCTTTTCAATGTTTTTTCTAAAACGTTCATATTATCAAGCTTCTTCTGGATAGAGTGACCTATCTCCTCGACGATATCACAATTGATTGCAGCACCATCAGATGCTGTCGTAGTTCTGGCTGACTTGGATCAAAGGGGTTGTGCTGAGAGATCCTATTGAAAACACTGGCCATATCAACAAGATCTCACTTCCAACGTGCTTGCTGGTTCTGTGAGAAAGATCGGTCAATTGGGCACAGGTGTGCATACTATGCACCCGCATCAATCTCACGGATTCGGTAAACCTGTGTCGTCCCACCTCTGCACTTCATGGATCTCATCACTTGTCCAATGATGAGATCAGTTGACTAGTTGGCCCAGTAATGGACACTGCGTTGCATAGAATGAAACCTGTACTCTGAGAACTGTTGATGCGTCCAAGGATGCTTTTCAGGCAATTCTAGCATACATTGTAGGTACAATCATACCCTCATTGCATAGTTGAAATGCCTGGTTGCTGCAAATAAATTTAGCATCTGCCCCACCGCCACCGCCACAAGATGCAAATTCCAATCCCCTGTTCTTTCGACATGAATAAACACCTCAAGTCTGTCGAGGTACTCAGTATATGCCAGCCATGAGTATGCTGTTCTTGATTTACTCCTGAGTTCATGTATCAGAGTATCGAGCACTCTTTGCAGATTCATGAGGGTTTAAGATTTGCCAATGTCATCTGTACTGATCTCATGCACTTGGAGTTTATTATACAAATCATTTATATCATCCACATCAGACTGTTCTAGTTTCTCAGCCTTGCACTACCACATCATAGAAATTATCTTGAAACACATCAGAGGCAAACTCCTCTTCCATGTCAAAAATGATTTCTTCCTCATTTATCTCTGCTAGATCAGCTGAGTCTGATAACTGAGAAAATCAATTGGTTAGCATCTGCTGGAAGCACAACATTGATACGTTTGTTAATCAAGGCTGCATGTACAAAGAAGTGTGTGCTTATAAAGCTCTTGAGGGATAGCCTTTCCTGAAAGAATGTGTGACACTAACGTTTCCGCATAGATGGTAATCAGTAACTTGGACAACCCATCACCATTCATAAGATTTTCTTCCTTAACAGAAGGAGAAGTTTTGTTATGAAGAACTCATTGAAATAAGCCTAAACCTAATTTCCTTGTGCAAACATATTTATATATAACTTGTAAGTGCATGGATGTGATTTACTTACAGGTAACAAAAGAAAGAACTTCTTTCCATTTCTATTAAGTACATACAGTTGCGGCCAAAATGTTCAGAACGACATTGTTTTCATCAGAAAAGTAGGTATAAGTTTTTATCAAAGTTGTCTTTTATTCTATAATTTTCACATACAATACACACGATATGGGTTTGCAGTAAATCACTAAATCATCCATAAATTTTGTATTATCCTCTCAAATTACACCAAAATCTCGGACAATAACAATTAATATTGTATTTATTGTCTGTGAAAATTATAGAATATAAAACAACTTTGATAAAAACTTATACCTACTTTTCTGATGAAAACAATGCCATTCTGAACATTTTGGCCGCAACTGTATATATGCTACTAAATGTCCCTTAGCGTCTTCCTATATCCTTGCAAGAACCCAGTGATAAGGAATACAAGAGCAATATGAATATTCAGATTTCTTAAACTTTTATTGCAGAACATTATTTCTCTTAGAACCGGAATAACACAAAACACATATGTCAGTAGCATAAATAATACCACATGAAACATTTTCATCAGCAGCATTCAAGAAGAAAAGTTCAAATACAAGCATTAAGCAAAATTCCTGTATTCCCTACCATTCATTCTCGGTTGTTCATATCACTGATCCAGAACAAACCAAATAAAGTTCACATCCAAATAAGTCTCTCTCTCTTGAATGCTGTCTATTAGCCGATAATATCTGATTTACAAAAATCTGAAGCAGTTGCAGGTTATATTATATAATCAGGAAACATAACCTCAATGGCTAAACATTAGAAATTGACATAATGTCTGAATAACTTGTAAGACACATTTGATATGACCTGTGCATGAAAGCCATGTATAGGTGTAAAATAATCAAGAAGTATTTCACATTATAGCACCTGTTTTTGTTTGTTTTTTTTGCAAAGAAAGTGTGGCTCTGATAAACGACCATAAAAAAAAAATTCCCCAAGGTGAATGAGAAGGAAGTTTTTATTTTCTTTCAGAATATAGAATTCTGCTTCCAATGATATCAAACATGACTTGACAACATTTTTTCCATTCATTGCACCTTATATTCACTCTAAATCAACCAGACGACACCCTTATATTGGCCTCTGTTCTTACCCTTATGTCACTCTCTATTCTTGTTTAACATTCATGTAAGACCTCACTTCATGTGCTACCCTTATGTTGACCTCACTTCCTGTGCTACCCTTATGTTGACCTCACTTCCTGTGCTACCCATATGTTGACCTCACTTCCTGTGCTACCCATATGTTGACCTCACTTCCTGTGCTACCCATATGTTGACCTCACTTCCTGTGCTACCCTTACGTTGCCTCTCTTCTTGTGCTACCCTTATGTTGACCTCACTCCCTGTGCTACCCTTATGTTGACTTCACTTCTTGTGCTACCCTTATGTTGACCTCTTTTTGAATGTGAATCTTATGTTGATTTGGCTTCTAGTGTAACCCCAATGTTGGCCTCTCTTGTTGTGCTATCCTTACGTTGCCTCTCTTGTTGTGCTACCCTTATGCTGCCCTCTCTGTGAATGCCAGTCAGAATTCTTAATTCAATGATTGAATATGTTCCTTGTCAGTTCAACAATTATGAACTACCCCTTGAAATGCCCCTATTATATCATTAAATATTTGATTTTAACAAAAAATTGTGACTATAATCCTAATTCTAAATACAAGTCAACATTTAAACAAGAAGCTACAAATAAAAATATTCCAATTTGGCAAGGCTTTACTGTGTATTTTCATATATTTATAACACTTCATTTGAAACGTTTCACTTTCACAAGCTAAACCTTAAATATGTATATATGCACACAGAGTAATTTAAAATTTCTTTTCATAAAATATTTTTGTATTATTTGTCTCTTTTCTTCTTCTTCCTTATTTGTTGGTATGCAATACTTTAACTCTGACATCAAATAATCTGCGAGCCCTTTTTACTTCCTTTCTTTTTCTTTTTTCTTCCCTTCTTTTTCTTCCTTTCTTTCTGATTTCATGTAAGCTTTCTTTAACTAAAGCCAAACTGTGTCATTGATATATATTTTTCTTCAGATTTTTGCCTCACAATGAAAAGGGGATCTTAAATAATAGCATAGCATAACAGACATGTGAAGTGTGGAACACAGAGTATTATAAGTTGATTTTTGTAAATGTTTTCTAAGTATTCCTCCATTTAGAGTTTATATTTACTTAAATTTACATTCAAATCCTTTTACTTTTTTAAACTCTCTCTGTTGAATATATTTTTTACTACAAAGTATTAAATATGATAAATTTAGATCTTTGAAGAATGTTTTTTTCTTCTCAAAGCCTTAATATTTTATTTCTTTATTTGCAGAGAATGTATTTGAGTCTGACCCTGGCAATATTGAGGCACTCCCAAACACGGCGACATCTTCTCTCCACTGTTTTATATCCTCAGTTTAATAAACTAGAAAAACATTTCATCACCATTCTTTCGCTAAAGACTCGACATTATTCAACTGAAAAAATCTAGTGAAATCTTGATATCACCAAAACAATTCCTTTTATTGACATATTAGTTTGTGTCTGTCAAGACTGACAACGGATATAGCCTTTGAATCCCCAACTCTGAGTCAGCCTCATTGAAAAACTATGAATCTGAAGGGAGGGAATACAACAGTGAGGAGGTCAGATGCTATATTTAGATCCCAGCCTGAATGTCAGATAAATGTAGTGTGATCTGAGAAAGAAGGCTGTGGAGCGACACTTTTATCCGAGGCAGAAGGAACAGATATTCTAATTTTAAGTCAAAATATTGATCCATGCATAAATAATCTTATTTTTGATGGGTACTATGCTGGAAATAACTTGAGATCAAATAGAACAATAATGTTTATTCCTTTGGTAGTTTATTCAATAGAGTAATTCCCTATGACAATGAACATTTCTGAGCTTTCAAATAATTTTTTAAAAAGTTGTCCCACTTTGAACAAAAACTTCTTGTGCTAAAACTGGCACTAAAATGTGATGTGATTGCTATAATCTAGGAGAATCATTATTGCTAAGAGAAATGTTTGGTTTTTGATGTAATGAATATGCCTACACCTGAGTTCCCCCTCACAGTAATATGATTGGCTGGTGTCAGCTATAAATACAGACTGATATGGAGGTATATGGCCTACACCTATTGCCTACGCCTAAGCCTAAGCATATTGCCTACGACTACGACGAGTACCAGTCCATTATGGCTACCTGCTAGATTGTCCTACCCGGTTACAGTAGCCAAAACTACTTAGCTACTTCGAACAAATATATCCCTTTCCAGGACATATCAGTTTTTAAATAATTGTAAACTATTTCAGTCACCATCACTTTGCTTCCAGTCAGATGATTAAATTTCAAATCTAAATTGTTTGTCCATTTAAAATATTATATTTATTAGAAAATATATTCAGTTTAAATGCAGAAGGAGTCAGAAAAATGACTTCAAAAGGCCAGCCTATATCATTTTCCTGTTATCCAGGGGTTGCTGCCAGACAGAAATGGAATTTAGCCCTTGTAACACAAATGCTCCTTTCAATTTTTATTCAAAGTAATTCACTATGTGTCACTTTGCTAAAGGTAGGACGTTCTTTCTCCATTTAAAATATTATATTTATAAGAAAATATGTTCAGTTTAAGTACAGAAGAGGTCATAAAAATTACTTTTTTACCGCTCAGGGGTAAAATATTATATTTTATGTAAGAATGGACACTGCTTGGCTGATGAAACATTAATTTATCATATATCTTGTTTATAAGTTAATAGTGAGGGCTGAGCAAAAATATCATTAAATTTTGGTATATCTCGTGTATGAGTTGACCCTTAATAATTATTCAAGAAGACATTAACTTTTGGTATATGTTGTATATGAATTGACAATGGTTGGCCAATAAAACATTAATTTATATATATATATATATATATATATATATATAAAAGGCTCAAACACTAATATTCCATGGTTATAATTTATTACATTGGATTTGTAATCACGATCCACATCAGACCTCCTGTAGGTCTGATGATTTGGATCATGATTACTTGTATCTGTAAAAAATCAGTTTTTGTTCTCAAGAAATTGTTAATGCAATATTCACTTGCAAGAAAAGAATTATTCTAAAAATCAAAAATATATTTCAGCTTTAAATAACATACAAAGGGTTGATAAGACATAAAAAACAAATCAAACAATTCCTGTTACTCAGGAGTTGTTACCAGGTATAAATTAAATTAATGCTTGCAACACAGATGTCCATTTCAGTTTCATTTGAATAATCTGTCTATGTACATTTATATAGGTACATACGTAGTATAATGGTTAACAAGTTTGTCTCGCTAGATCTGTTATGACTGAGTAGCGAGTTTGATCTTCACTGGGTTCCCCTATATTTTCAACCTTGTGCCATAACTAAGCTACACTATACATATATATATATATATATATATATATATATATATATATATATATATATATACACACACATTTTAATTCAATGGCAGGCATGAAAATATTTTCCAAGTAAAAAAAAAAGTTTAAAATTAATTTTATTCATTACTGAATAATTTCTGAAAAGTTCAATAAAGTTTTATGATTATTTAATTTTTTTTTTAGGGTTTAAAAAATGAACTGTTCTTATTTTCTTGTTTCATTCTTTATGATGTTAATGCTTAGCCCAGGGTAAGGATCGTTCAGACTGGGTGGAAGGAGAATATATTATTCAAATGATGGTCTCTATCAGACTGTCAACACAGACATGTACATATGCAGACAGACAATCAGTTCCTTCCTTTAGGATATAGATTATAATTGATGTAATATTATTGAAAAGAGGTTATTTGCATTTCATTTGATAAATTTAAAAATTCATTAACATTTATAACATTGGTTATGTATATATCAACATAGGAGTTGATTTTAGGAGATACTAGACCAGCCCTCTTCTCCCTCCAGCTATGGGTAAATAGCAGGACAGACTGGTCTACCACAGAAAGAAATAGCAGCCTACTGCGGGAAAAAAATCTGCCTCGTCAGTCATATATTGAAAGATACATGATCGCCTAAGAATGTATCATGCATGGCACATAACTGAGACCAACCCTAGACTTGTTGTGATTCTTTTAAAAGCAGTTCATGTTACAAAATGACGAGGTAACAATTTTATTATTAATTACTCATATTTTAATTTTTTAATTAAAGGCAGTAAAAGAAGGTTTATTGTTCCACCTGGGCTTCAGAGTTAATACATTGCATGAAAATTTGGAGTATTAGCTTAAAACAGATGTAGTCTTTTTCAAAATAAGTATATTTTTATTAATTATTAGCTAATAAGTAAAAGACTTTTTGACCCAAAAATGAATGAAAAGCACCAAAAAGGCCTTAACATATATATATATCCTGATTTAAAGTATGAAAATAAATTATTTTATGATATCAATAGATATATGTTTTACTTCTTAATATTAAGAGAAATTTCTTCCATAAAATATACTTTGAATACAAAATTAATAATTAATACTAAAAACTGTAAAAGCAGGTTTATTGTTCCACCTGGGCTTCATAGGTTTATTGTTCCACCTGGGCTTCATAGGTTTATTGTTCCACCTGGGCTTCATAGGTTTATTGTTCCACCTGGGCTTCATAGGTTTATTGTTCCACCTGGGCTTCATAGTTAACACATTGTGTGAAAATTTGGAGTTGTTTGAAAACAGGTGGAGTTGTTTCCAAAATAACTATATTTTGCATTTATTTAAAAATATGTAATGGCAGCAAATCAGCATGAATCTATTTATTTACCATCAAGTAATGTGGCACATGTAGCCTCTTCACCTTTCAAGTAGTTGTTTATAAAAAAAAGTACAAATATATAGAAATGAATCATATGAATATATGTTGTGTTATGCATATTTAAATTTATTTAATAATATTGTTATGATGTATTATGAAGGTTTATAATTCATCACACATAATAGTTGAAATATAATATGCGAGGGTTTATTTATAGGGAATACTTTGATGTCGTATAATGATTAATAAGCTAGATCAGTTAGAACTTAGTAGTGAGTTCAATCCTCACTGAGTATTCCGTATTTTTGGCCTTGTGCCACATTGTTACACTTACTAAATAGATATATCAACTTCAGACATTATTTTAGGAGATATGTTATTCATTTTCTGATAGCATTGTTTATCTGTGTTTGTTAACTATACATTTAACAACTCAGTAAAGTTTTTGATGCTGTGACAAAACTTTAATATTTTACACAATATTTATTGTAATTATCTCCCCTTGAATTTGCTGTTTTCATTTTTCACACTTTTTTTCTTTTTCCTTAATTAACTTACATTTGACAAAATCAAGTTCCCTGTTTTTTTGCATATCAAGCCACCTGATGACAAAGGGTTATTTGAGATTGTCCCAAGGGTTTGGTGGCCCAGAATTGGAGAGGTAAGTTTTGAATCAAAACTCAAACACAAATCAATTGGAAAGTTCTTCCACATGTGGCATGTTCTACAGAATTGTAACTCTAAGACTATCCCATGTTACATTCCATCTGCCTCTCTGGTCAGCGGTTTCAGCATGTTCAAATTGTTGAAATATCAGTATCTGTCTATATTTCTGAGATGAGGTATTATGTACACTATTTACATTATTCGGACTATTGTCTTCATCTTTGTCACCATGTTTATCACAAAGTTTCGACCTTCTTCAGGTGGTTGGAATGTAGAACTGAACCCTTTATTTCGCTCACTGAGGTAGACTGTTCTTGTTCCATGGGTAATGGATGTCAGTTATCTCCTGTTAATTCCACTCTGAAAGTTCTCCACTGCCTTGACCAGGTTTGCCGTCATTGTCATAAAGTTTACAAAAAAAAAAAAATATAATCTGGTAATATACATACTTGTACTCGATAAGAAAAAATAATTTTACATACTGTAAGTAATTCTAATACATTTATTTGGTTTTAAAAAGAAATATAGTACATTAAATATTAAAAATAAAATTTTTTTAGAAATGTAGTTAAAACATATTCTAGCCTAAACAGCACCCCCAAAATCTTTAAGTATACAAATAGAAAAAATACCGTAACAATCTTTGCCGTTAAAAATAAAAAATTTTATAAAAAAAACCCAAACGACATTTAGCGGATGTCAGAATGTGTTGAAAAATACATCCCTAAACATAACCCCGCTTTCAAATGTAACTATTAACTGATACAATGAAAATTTAAAAAATTGAACACCCTACTACCCCTTGTCTAGATGAATGGATTTCTCGGTATCCTTGGAAACCCTCAATTATGAATCTTTGCCGTGCCTTTAAAACCGTAAATTTAAAAAAATAAGTTACTCCAAAATTCGCTTGACGAGGAAATGGAACTAATGTCTTTAATTTAATAACAAAATTAAATTCAAAGGCTTTAGCTTCGATTTTTGAAACATGGTTATCACTGTGTAGCAAAAAAAAACATGTTTTAAATCAATTAATTTATTATATATATATATATATATATATATATATATATATATAGAGAGAGAGAGATATAGATATGTATATATGTGTGTGTGTTTATGGGTGTGTGCACACAAAATAAATGTGTTTGTATAACACATGCAATCACAATCAGAAGTGTTGAAACAAAATGGCTATTTTTGTAATGATTTTATAACATATTTATGTTATAAATTTCGAATAATTATTAATATATATATATATATATATATATATATATATATATATATATATATATAGTGTGTGTATTCTGTTTTTATTAAGAGAAAATAGCTTACTTAGACAGAAAGTAATTGAGAGTTCAGCTAGCTTTTCTTCCCAAAATGGTAAGTTGCAGCCTGGACTTTTTTAAATATCTCCTTTTTTTAAAAGAAATACTCCCTTCCCAAACCAACATACACGACCATATAAATGTTGTTATAGATAAGCGTATGGTTGCAAGACAGAAATACGACAACAGCAGAAATAGATTTACATGATTTATTTCAATAGGAACGTGTGGTTTTGGGACAGCTACCTTGTGGTATAGTTCATAAGCCGGCTGCCAATCCAGGTTGATCTCTCATAGTAGTTCCCACTGGTTGGCGTGGCGTTCCTCCTGCTGACTGCTGCTGACTACCCAAACTGACCATGACAGATCTCTTCCCCGGACTCCCGTTGACTGCCTTGTACTTCCCCGTGTGACCCTTTTTATGGCGTTTTTTTATGGCTTAACGGCCTCGAAAAACAACACGAGTATAATTAGGAGAGAAGCATTTTTATTGGTTAAAAAATAGAAGCACTTTGAAATATTATTTTATTTTTCGACCGGAACTCGTGCGTCGGGACTATGCGTAAATGACGATAATGTTCATTTTGTGACGAGGCCTTGTCCCATTCACATCCGACTCTCGCTCTTGAGTATGTTAGTTTATTTGCCTGCAAATCAGACGAGATATGTCTTATTTTATTTCATAACAATGTTATGAAATTAAAAGAAAATGGCTAATTCAAAAACTATTATTTAAGATAAATACATACATAAATGATTTATCAAGTTCAAATAATAATTACATTAATAAAAATAAATATATTTAAATAAAAAATAAAATAAAAATTCAACAACAGCATTAACAAAACTTACTTGCTTTCATTTATTAGTTGTTAAATTACGTCACTTAGCATCCTCCATAGTTTGCCTTAATTAAGAATATTTTAGAGCATTTTTAAATTTTGAAAAATTATAAATATTTTTTACTTCTGTTTATAAATACATTTTGCAAAATGTTAAATTTACCTTGATAAAGTCCCTCGGGGGTTGAAATGTGTCGGTAAAGAAAAGTTTTCCTTTCATCTTTAAACATACATATATATACAGGGTGTCTCAAAAAAATGTACTCACATTTTGAATGACGAGAAAACCTTTATTTATGAACATAGAGTGAAATGGAATAGCTTCGAAGACAGAAGAAAAATGTAATTGAAGAATCATGTTCACAAATGTTCAAATTGATGACCAAAAAAAAAAGCATGTTAGAGACAATTAAAGTGTGAGTACATTTTTTTGGGACACCCTATATATATATATATATATATATATATATATATATATATATATATATGCAGAAATATAGTCTTAAAGTGTGCTATATTTATGGGGTAAAGTGCTCAATATCAGAGATAGAGCGTGTGTAAATATAAAAGTGGACATGGAAGTCAGCACTTAGAGGCGACAGTCTGTTTCATGCTAGTGCAATAGTATATATATATATACATATATATATATATATATATAGATAGATAGATAGATACTAGGGGAAGTTATCTAAGCTGGCATGTTTTGTCCTTTATCAAGGCAAATGCAAGGATTTATAGACAAGAGCAAAAATATTGTTTGTTTTTGAAAATTTTTAAATTTAAGAAACACTCATGAATATTCAACAGGTTAGCTGAAATGTCTAGGTAAGTTATGGAGGACACTAAGTGACATAATGTCTAATAAACAAAAGTGGGTAAAAGATGTTCTTGAAAGTTTTTTTTGTGTAACTTAATATCGAAATTATTCAAGTTTAAAAACATTAAACAAACTAACAACATTTTTGCTCTTGTCTTTAAATACTCGTTAAAAAAAAATCTTTGCATTTGCTTTGATAAAGTCCATCAGAGGACAAAACAAGTTGGCTAAGATAAGTTTTACTTTTGTATTTATTCATATTGTTCTTTTATGGATATATTCAATGTGAAAAATTTTACATTTTATATATATATATATATATATTATATGTAAATATAAAAGTGAACATAGAAGTCTGTAATAGACGTGACAGTGACTTACCAGGAACAAAATGAATTCGCTGCCTCTCATGTTGAACCATTCTCTGAGAGTCGGTCGCACGTGCGTACGCCTACTGCCATTTTTATGCATAAGAGAACAACGCTACCTGTTAAAAAACCAGGCGAGTGGTCGTGGCGGACAACTGCTCTTCTAGGCTTCGGTGAGACTAGACGTAGTGCTGAAAGAAAGCGACACCAATTTCTGGACGACCGACACTTACTTTTTATATCTTTCCTTTTATAACCTTTTTAAGAATGGAAATTGCATTTATTGAGGATCTGAATTTCTATGATTGCTTACCAACGGCAAAACTTCTTTTCATTATTAATGATATGAATAATAAAATTTAGATGACAAATCTTAGACTATTTGAAAGAATTAACAGGTGACATCTTTGACAAATAAAATTTCACATTCTTTTGATCCAGTGAAATGAGGAAAATAAAATTGGCATTTTTTTCACCACTTAATAATCTTCCATTATATTTATAACAAAGTGGAAAAGTTTAGAACTTGATCAAGTTGAAACTATCCATTTGTAAAAATGTTCTTTTCCATCTACTTGTGCATACCTGTAAGTTCGTTTTAAATATTTCCACTTATAATAAATTAGTCTTGAAGACTAATGACAAAATGTTATTATAATGGTGTAATAGACGTGACAGTGACTTACCAGGAACAAAACAAATTCGCTGCCTCTCGTGTTGAACCATTCGCTGAGAGTCGGTCGCTCGTGCGTACGCCTACTGCCATTTTTTTTGCAGCAGGCTTATTTACATAAGGGAACAACGCTACCTGTTAAAAAACGAGGGGAGTGGTCGTGGCGGACCACTGCTCTTCTAGGCTTCGGTGAGACTAGGCGTATTGCTGAAAGAAAGCGACATCAATTTCTTGACAGCCGACAAGCTATTTTGGCGGATATGGATGGCCGGTTTGATTTTAAAATTTTTCCCGAGTCTGACGGGACTGGATCTGTGGTTGAATGACTCGAGAAGTTAGAATTGGTGTGCGACCTACCGAGAGTGAAGCGGCTTGATCGTGTCATCCCTCTTCGCCTAACCAAGGGAGCATTCGCGGTTTACCAGCAACTATCTGCGGAAGAGAAATTGGACGTAGCTCGAATCAAGGGAGCATTGATGACAGCATTTGCCCTTGATGAATTCACAGCGTACGAACAATTTGAGGCACGTGTATTGCATCCGGGTGAGACCGTGGATGTATATTTGGCAGATCTATGGAAGCTGTACATCCTTTTTGGAGGAGTACCAGACAGTGCGGTGGCATGCGTGTTCGTGCGGGGGGCTTCCTGGTCTTGTGAAAAGGCTCCTGCGGTCCTTGGCCAGAGTGGATGATATGTTTCTCGAGGAGCTATTGGCCCGAGCTCGGGCAATCATAAAGGACAAAACAGCAGAGAGGGAACCGGTCATCGCTGCAGTGCAGCCCTCCCAGACTCCTCAATCTTCCCCAGACATAGGCCCACTTGTCACATGCTATGAATGTAATGGGCCCAATCACAATGCGAGGAAAGCCCCTGGATTTCGACCTGTTGCTTGGCATTGACGGCATTAAGGCACTCGGTGGAGTTCGCATCACGCAGCATGGAAGCGTGGAGTTTGAAAAACCACGGTCCGTCTGTGCAGCGATTCGTATTAGTGAAGCCGATTTCAGTGCGAAATTCAATGAACGGCAGGGAGTTTGGGTCGCAGCCTGGAAGTGGTCGGCAGGTCATGCACCAGGGAAACTTCAGAATTGGATCTCTTAATATCCGGTATCCAGCGAGATGAGAGAGGAGTACGAGCATGAATTGCAAACATGGATGGACAATGGTTGGTTGGTGCCGTACAGTGACAAGGAGTTTGGCCCGCCCAAGGGACTGATACCGCTGATGGCCGTGCTGCAGAGCAACAAGCATAAGGTGCATCCTGTGATGGACTATCGGGAACTGAATACCTACGTTTACACATTCACAGGTGCTGCGGATGTTTGCGCAGAAAAACTGCGAGGCTGGAGACAGCAGGGTGCAGACGTGTCCATTCTGGACCTCAGGAAAGCATACCTACAGATCCATGTTGAAAAATCTCTGTGGCCATACCAAGCAGTTATGTTTAAAGGGAAGCGATATTGTTTGACCAGGCTGGGGTTCGGCCTGAATGTAGTGCCCCTGATAATGCGAGCTGTGCTCAAGGCGGTGTTAGCACAGAATGAAACTATAAACAGAGCAACGTCAGCATATATTGATGATATATATATCAACGAGGATGTGGCGTCGGCAGAATCTATGAGGAAACATCTTGAGCTCTACGGACTGACGAGCAAGGATCCAGAGAAGTTACAGGACGGAGCCAGAGTGCTGGGGCTAGAAGTAAGGAAGGAACAGGGTCGACTGCAACGGCGACAAGGAAGTAGAATGGTAAACGGCCCTAAGACTATGACACGGAGAGGTATTTTCTCCATGTGTGGCCAGCTGGTGGGACACTTCCCCGTGTGTGGATGGCTGCGAGTGGCGACAGGCTTCATCAAACGTTGAGCCACTGCCATAACGCAAAACTGGGAAGACAAAATTTGTGATGCTCCCCTGGAACGTATGATAACGGACACCCTCTCCCGGGCACAGCAACTGGATCCTGCATAGGGAGAATGGTGTGTGAATACGAAGGAGCTAGACGTATGGGTAGACGTGAATTCGCTGGCTATAGGAGTAGCGGTCAAGGCTAAGGGAGCCATCATCGAGGACGCATGCTGGCTACGGCCGATAAAAAACACCCAGCATATCAATGTGGTTGAACTAGATGCCATGCTAAAAGGAATCGACCTCGCGCTAAAATGGCCGGCTACGGTATTACACGTGAACACAGACTTCCTCTGCGTGTACCATTGGGTGATGGGAAAGTCTCGGCTGAACACCAAGGCTGCTAGCGAGATGCTCATAAGGCGACGACTTGAAACGCTAACTTCCCTTGTGAAAGAGTACAACCTTTCGGTTCACATAGCGCTAGTTAGATCCGACCAGAACCGAGCTGACTTGCTGACTAGAGTTCCCCAGAGGTGGTTCAACAATGTGAAGGAACTCGAACCTGTTCAACCAGTGTGTGTGTTTGCCGTAGGAAACCCGAGCCCTGCTCAGTTAACTGTGATTCATCGACACAGCGGGCACTCTGGAGTTAAACAGACACTATATTTTGCACATAGGATCAACCCGTCCGTGTTGAAAGCAGCAGTGAGATCGGTCGTTCGGAGTTGTGAACAGTGTCAGTCAATAGATCCAGCTTCTGTGCAATGACAGAAAGGAGAGCTCAGTGTGCGTGAAACATGGAGCCGTCTAGGCATGGACATCACACACTATAACGGTCGCCATTTTTTGACTCTGATCAATTGCGGCCCCACACGGTTTTCGATCTGGCGGCCGCTAGTTCGGCAAGACGCTGCACACGTAATCCGGCAATTTGAGTTGGTGTTTTTCGAACATGGTGCCGCAGTGGAGATCCTGGCTGATAATGACACTGCATTCCGCAGTCAGCAATTCAAACAATTCACAGAAGAATGGGGCATCCGATTCCAACTGCGCTGCGTGTACAAACCATCTGGAAATGGTATTGTAGAGAGGTGTCATCGGACAAGAGCTGCCCTATCATGGAGGCCGTGTATTGTTATAACATCACACCCAGGGATGACGTGTCTGCCTCTTCTCCGCCCACCAATCTGCTGCATTCATACAAAATTCGAATAAAAGGAATTGACGTTGTACCCTCGCCTAACCGGGCGACTTCAACTCGCTATAAGGAAGGAGAGGCCGTCTGGGTAAAAAATCCACACGGGCGCTGTACGTCAAAGTTTGTGAAAGGTTGTGTCACGGGGATAAACCGTCCACAATCAGTAGTCATCGATGGGATACCGCGGCACATGGGAGATGTACGTCCACGGCTCTCTTCATTGTTACCAGCGGATGATGGCGGTGACACAACATCAGGGAGTCATGAATGGCAAGAACCAAGCTCCAGTGCAAGCAGCAGCGACGCCCCGTCTGAAAGCGAGGAAGAAGTAGACTTGACCCGTATTGATCCCCCCGGAATATGATTCAGACCAGGACACATCTGACGATTCAGCCGGGGAGGAAGACATGGTTATACCACCGCGAAGGAGTGCAAGGGTGAAACGACCAGCCTCTCACTGTCACTTTTGTGATCATACAATCAGGGGGGAGTGTAATAGACGTGACAGTGACTTACCAGGAACAAAATGAATTCGCTGCCTCGCGTGTTGAACCATTCTCTGAGAGTCGGTCGCACGTGCGTACGCATCCTGCCATTTTTGTGCAGCAGGCTTATTTGCATAAGAGAAAGTCGCCTCTAAGTGTTGACTTCTATGTTCACTTTTATATTTACACACACTCTATCTCTGATATTGAGCACTTTATACCATAAATATAGCACACTTTAAGACTATATTTCTTCATATATATATATATATGTATATTTCATTAAAAACGACTGACAAGGTGCTTTTATTTAGTTTTTTATATAATTTCTTGTGCGATCTAATAAAGTTTTTCTTTTCAGAGGATAAATTATATAAAAATTGTCCGAAAGTTCTTTTTATCCGAGCGCTTTCGGCTATACATTTAGCCATTATCAAGGATTATATTTCAACTGTTAGAATTAGAAATAGTTTGTTATGTGTGTTTTATAAAGTGATTCATTTTTTTTTTTTTTTTTGTTGTTTCAAAACACGGTCAAGATATTATGTCCATGTTCAAAGTTAATATTATTAAGTGTTGGTTTGTTTATTTTTATAAGTAAGGCTTCCATTATTTTTAGCCTTTTTTTGCAAGTGGATGATGCTATTATATTAGTGTTGTCGACAAGTATATTCCGAATAGTGTCCGGTAGGTCTCCATGAATATTTAAATGAGATCTAATTGAGATATTGTCAGAAAGGTGTAGGGTTAATCTGCGTGTTAAACGATTTGTAGTGTGGCCTATATAATTATTTACGAAAGTTGATTCTTGAGGAATACTACCGGACACTATTCGGAATATACTTGTCGACAACACTAATATTAACTTTGAACATGGACATAATATCTTGACCGTGTTTTGAAACAACAAAAAAAAAAAAAAAAATGAATCACTTTATAAAACATACACATAACAAACTATTTCTATTTCTAACAGTTGAAATATAATCCTTGAAAATAGCTAAATGTATAGCCGAAAGCGCTCGGATAAAAAGAACTTTCGGACAATTTTTATATAATTTATCCTCTGAAAAGAAAAACTTTATTAGATCGCACGAGAAATTATATAAAAAACTAAATAAAAGCACCTTGTCAGTCGTTTTTAATGAAATGTGCTTGAAAGAAGGATTGCTGCCTAAATACACAAATATATATGTATAAAGACAAAAGGAAAACTTATCTTAGCTGACTTGTTTTGTCCTCTGATGGACTTTATCAAGGCAAATGTAAAGATTTTATGTTGAAAAAAGTAGTTAGAAACAAAAGTAAAAATGTTTCTTAGAATTTTTAAATTTAAGAGATGCTCATAAATATTCATCAGGTTAACTGAAAAGTCTCGGTAAATTATGGAGGATGTTAAGTGATATAATTTACTGTCTAATTTAATTATATCTAAAAAAATTTACGTGTTGATTGATCTCTCTTTAGGAAGGGATTGTACTTCCCTCACGGACAGAAAAGGAGGAAGAAGACAGACTAGAATATTTTGCATCTTGTGAACATCTCAGGAATAAAATCGAAGGTAATCCTTTTCATGTTTCAGAATCGTCTCAGGACAGACTTAGGCCTGCTACTGTTGACATGTAACAAAGTACAACCTGCCGTAGGGACTGGTGGTGGGCACCTAAACCAGCTTCTCCACTAGCTTTTCTGCTGGTGAGAAGGGTGCAGCATGTCACCATGAAAGACAAAAAACAAGACCTGTCAAAGGGCAGATGAGCTTCTTATAGGAGCTAACAGCCAACATACATACATACATATATGCACACACACACACACACACACACACACACACATATATGTATATATAATATTAATAATAAATATACATTTTTTTTTCTCACTGGTAGCACAACACTGAGTTTCATACTCAATGCGATCGTCAGGTGCTGAGTTAAAACTGACCATTACATAATTTAAATTTTGATATATATATACTGGAGTACAGAAATAGTGAAGCAGACCAATATTATTTACAGGGTTTGTTTAAAAAAAAAAAAATTAAAAATCAATATAAATAAATGGAGAAAAAAAATTATATTATACATGTATAAACAAATGTACAAAAGCACATGTCTACACCACTTAAATACCTCGTTTTATATATATATATATATATATATATATATATAGTCACATACACACACACATACACACTAAAGAAAAAACAATTATGTTGTTATGACCAACAAACAACTTACTAGGTTGGGATCTCAAGCCTTCAATGGCACTGTTCCTAGAGATGGCATCTCAATAAAAACATTTGGTGTACTTGTACTACTATGTATGTTTGAGTTGGACCTCAGGAAGAGTATCTAGTCTTGTAAAACCTTGCCTCAAATCATTATGTCAAAAGGTCAGGCAAGATCTACTCTACTTTGTGTGAAATTAATCTTGGTCCTGCCTCAAAAACCAAAAAAAACATGGCTATGATTATGATGATGAGTAAGATAGAAACACATGTTAAGACTGAGTTGTCAAGTTTTTGTATATCATTATTTTGTTTTTACCACTCATTGTTCATTTGTTATTATATGCTTTATTATTCAAACCAGAATGCTCATCTAGACTCTTTTATAGTTGCAAATTTTGTCTGTTGTACGCTCCATTTCTATAATAAATGTAAATTGAATTTCAATTTCAAAGACAATGCTCAAAATAATTTCCTTGGAATTAAATAAAACTATTAGTTTAATGTCATTTTTGATTTTGACCCCAAACTTTCTCAATTTTTATTCAATGTGATCTATTTTTTTAATTTTAATTTTACAGAAATAGAAAATCTACAAATTGAGATGCTAAAAGTTTTGTTAATACACAATGACGAGAAAGATGTAAGTATAAGATTTGCACTTTATCATTATGCATGTCTTGAAAATGTCGATACATTGATAGCTGGCGATGTAAATTTTGTAAAGACACGTCTTGCAAACCGATATAACAGGCAATGTAAGTTTCATAAAGACATATTTGTTTGAAACAGTAAAAGTATTAAATGCACAATTTTTAAAAATCATTCATGTTATAATTGTTTCACTGTGTCGTGCCAGAAAATGTTTCTCATCAGGATCCATCTTGCACATTATAAATCTAACATTCGTCCGTGCATTGAATACTGTTGCCATATCTGGTCTGGGGCTCCTGCTGTATATCTCGAGATTCTTGACAAAATTCAAAGAACGATCTGTAATGTAATCGATCCTGACTTGGCGTCTCGATTTCAGTTACTTTCTCACCAATGTGACATGGCTTCCCTCTGTCTTTTCCATAAATATTTTCATGGCAACTACTCTGACAAGCTTTTTTCCCTGGTGCCCTGGCTACATGAATTGAAGCCTGCTGCTAGATTGGCAACTTGGTCTCACCATTTTACTGTTGAACTAGCTAGATGCAACTGCCACTTGTACTCTAACAGTTTCTTTTCTCGCACTTCCCACCTGTGGAACTCCTTTCTGATTTTTTGCTTCGCTGATAACTATAATCTTCAAAAACTTAAGTGTAACGTCAATAACCATCTGCCTTCTTGATCCCTGTTCCTTTTTTGACCGTTCCTCAATCCTCTCCATTGCCATTCTCAGTCACTCCCTGTAAACCCCTCCCTTGCGTCTTAGTGGCATTATTGCCTTGCTTGGGGTGAAATATCTGTTGATACGCAAAAAGTATTAACAACATTTTTGTATTTCATTTATATTTATATATATGTATATATTTATTTGTATTATGTTATTATCTATGTGATTATTAGATTGAATGTTATTTAATAAGTCTTACATATGATATCATTGGTGACAAAAAGAAAAAAACTTTGTCATAGATTCTGCGAAAAGAAATCAAAATTGTGAAAAAGCTTTCTACATCTAATGGAGACTCAGTTTGGTAATTATGATTAAAATAAATTCAAATTCTGGCTTTAAGTTAAAGGGAAATAACAGAGATATCTATAAGAGGCATGGCATATGGAACTAGAACAATCTACCTCCCCCCCCCCCCGGTAGATGAAATAAAGGATTCAGTTTGAAATTCCATTCATCTGAAGAAGGCCTGAGAGTACAACGGCCAAAATGTTGTGAATATGGCAATGAAGATGAGGATAACAGTCCAAATAATGTAAATAATCATAATACCTTATCTCAGAGATATAGAGACAAATATAGAGTAGACTGGGCTCTCTAGTCTTGGATGGTAGGCAATCAAAAAAGATTATTTTCCATAACTTTGGAGAAGGTAAGAGGAAACCATTCCACTATATTTCCCAAGAAGATACGGCAATTCACAGATAATAAAGAAAATGACTCTATAGAGAAGACAACGGGAAACCACACATAAATGAATTGATCTCTTCTTCATCCAACTATGTGCTAAATAGTAGTGTAGACTGAATTCTTTGCCTTGGATGGACAGTCTAGAAGGAAAACTGAATTCAAAACCATGGAGAAAACAACAGAAAACCAATGCACTATACAATGGCAATTGACAGATAATATAGAAACGTAATCTGTGGAGAGCTATGGCTACCTATATCCTGAAACATATAGCATTTTAAAAAAAAATGTTCTTTTAAAAACTGGGTTGTCTTTCAATATTTCAGGGTAAAACCTCAAGAGATTTATTCTTAGAGAAATTCAGAGGCTTCCTGAAAGAAAATGCAGGTACCCGGGTAAGTATTTTCCCTCACTCACTCTCCCCATCTCTATATGACCTTTTATTGATGGCCCTCGACAGCTTCCTGTGTTTTTGTGTCTGTTTTCAGCAATAGTTGCTCCTTTATTATCACTTTGTCTTTGTAGTACTTCTGTCATCGATTAAGTCAAACTTGTTAAGTTGGTTATTTGTTGCTATCCCCTCCTTTCTCTTGCTTGCCCTGTGAGTGTTTAATTTTCCAAACTTCAGTTGTCTCTTTCTGATTGCTAGGATTAGTTTCCTTGTAGTTCCTATTTTCCTTAAAACTTCCTCATTGCTCACATTTTCAGTCCATGTTATTCGCTACATTCAACAGTAGGACCACATTTCTGCTACTTCAAGTATTCTTGATGCCATAACAATCAAAAAATGCCTACCTGACAAATCCTTTAATTTTTAGTATTGAAGCTATAGCCACAGATTTAGCTTATAAGAGACTATGAACCAGTCAGCTTCATAGTTTTCTCAGATTCACTGTCTCTACTTACATCACCAAGAAATAAAAACACAAAAATCCCTTGAATTACTGCATCAGATTGATCTCATTTGCAAAAAAAAAAAAAAAAAAAATCTTGTCTTCTGTGGAGTACCAAGCCATATTGGCATCTGCAGAAATGGAAACACTGACATGACAGCAAAGGAATCCTTAAAAATGAACATTTCAAATTTGAAAATCCACTATACAGACTTTAAAGCAACTATAAACTTGTACATTCTAAACATGTGCCAAAAGATATAGAACTACAACAAACAACAAATTTTACAAAATTAAACCCACTTTAGGAGAATGGCATGATGATCTCAGACTTTCTCAGAAGGAAGAAGTCGTCCTATCAAGAATCATAAGAAGACCTACCTAGATCACTCCCTCATTTATCGAAAACTGATCATCCTCCTGAATTCACATCATGTCAGGAGGCATATACTGTAAAACATATTCCAATTGTAAATGACCTTTGCCCCTATACATCAATGATTTTATGACATGACTAGTCAAGAGGACCTTTTCAAGAAGATAAAAGTAGGGGCTGTCCTAGCCTACTTGAAGGTGTTAGGTCTACATCACAAATTATAGTACTAAATAACTAAAGGCATACCTGGAAAGTGATGGAACCAACAACTCAAATGATTATTTACATACCATATATACTCAAATAAAAATATATTTTCAGCATTAACCTTTAGCACTCTGAATTATTAATAGTACTTCCCTTTTCACTCAAAGTTGTTTCCTGTTGCCATAGCAGGATATGACAACACAACTATGAAATACAAACACACTATTGTTTAGGGATCATAGTCACCTTCAGTGGCAGGACAAACTTTTTGTACAGCAAATGAAGTCACATACAGAGTGATAAAGGTTAAATGACCAACAGTCCTTGACCTTTGTTCAATTTGGAAAGGATGTCAAATGTCTTTTTATTTTAAAAATACATTGATAATTGTTTTGTTTTTTTTTGGTGGGGGGTGAGGAACCTATATTACTCGCTAATCTCCTAAAAATTCTACATATTCTGACTGATTGTAGTGACCTTGCCCCTATATGTCAACGATTTTATGACAGGACTAGTCTCGAAGGCCTTTTCAAGATGATAAGAATAGAGATTATCCTAGCCTACTTGTAGGATGCACATCTATAACAAGAATTTATAGTACCAAATAAATCCTTTCTAAAAGGCATTAAATAACAGAGTTGATTTGCCATTAAAAACTGAGCAATGAATCGAACGTTTTTTTTTTCATCTGTGAAGAGATTCTTCTCACATTCACCATCACCTATGCCTCATCTCTACTTTGCTCGCCTATAGCAGTAGCTTACAATCCAAGAATAGAATCTGGTCTCCTGCTAGAAATTGTTTTGTTTTTCACTCATGTGTAACAAACTGACCGAAGGGTAATTTTTAAACCATAAGCGTTCGATTAAAAGAAATGGCACCCTGGGAACGAACTTGGTGTCTGCTCTGAGCTGCAATGCAACAATACTGAAATATGCAATGTAATGTCTTCAATGCTTATTTCAGAGACTTCTTTCTTATTTTCCTATTTTCAAATTTCATCATTAAATCTTCCTTGTTAAAATTAAAAAGTGCACCCAAAAGTTTTAGTTTTTCTACAAGTTTGCCATGAAGTATAAAAACAAATAAATGGTTGAAAAACACTGATCTAGTCAGTGACCAACTTCAACATTGCTTAACTTTGGTGATCAAACAAGAACCGTTTTTTCATTGTGATAATGGCCATAAGCCTCTGTAGAGTATAAGAGAAAAACAAGCTTTTATTGACTTTTGGTTACGGTTAGAATTTTAATGCAATGAACATAATTTTTTAAAATTCTCCTCTCTTTTTTTTCCCTCTCTTCACAAACACAGTTGCAGCCTATCAACACATGCCCTTTGCCAGTAAGCCTGTGTTTCTTCCATCGTCTCATTCAAGCCTTACGTTTCTATTGGGATGAATATCATCAAAAAGATCCTGCAAGATATTTACCAAGCTCAGGTTAGTTTTTTTTTATTATATCTGAAGTTGATTATCTTGTGTTTCGTTTTTTTTTTTTAACTTACAATTTGTAAATTCTACTTTTGCCAGCTTCATATATTCCCTGCAACATCTTCTTAAATAAAATAGTAGGTTTGGTATATACTGCTGCCATAGCTGGGCCAGAGACATCTATTACTCACTTTCCAGTTGCGATATAGCTCAGAATCATCTTCTCATCCTTGTAGGAAGTGTAGGATTTCCATATGGGCTTCAGGCTGGGATCCTAAGCACTAGTGGCTGGATGTGCCCAGTCCTCATTTTCCAGTTGGGATAGAGTTCAGACTTTGCAGCCTTGTTGTGAATGCAGGATTTCAATATGGGCTACCACCCAAGGGCCCCCAACACTAGAGGCAGGATGCACCCAGTTGTTACTTTCATCTTATGATAAAACTGGAAAAATAGTTATATAAAAGCAATGGAGATTTGTTAATTTTCTGATTTAATGGTGTTCCTTTGAACTAATTTGAAACAATTTAGTGTATTTGGGCCCCTCTAGTTGGAGCCGGGTCTGTTAAATTTGATGGGGCCCCTTTAGATTTTGATGTATCCTTTTTATATATATATATAGATTTTTGATGTGGCAAGGTTGTAGCAATTCAGAATTTTCCTTCTCTATCATATTTGTTTTTTAGGATGATTTGTTGGTGAATTTGAATTTTAGAGTTTCTGTTTAGTACAGGCCCTTCATTCAAGTTACATATTTGTTGGATGTAAAGTTTGAATAAAAAATATCACGAAGTTGCTAATTAAATACATTGGCGGAGTTCTAAAATCATTAGAAATTTTATTTGAAGTAAGTGTCTCATGTTTTACACCAAAACTGTGTCATCTATAAATATATTTTTTGTATTATAGACATTGTGGGGTGGGGAACATACATAAGGAAAGGGGCCACCAAATTCTATTAGCCCATCAGTTTCTTAAGGCGTAAATCATTGTTGGTGATGAATTTCTTTTTCTACTACCCCCCCTGCCACCACCACATACACTGGGACAAATGATCCCTATTCCCTTATCATATTACATTAATGAGGAAGAAGTTCCATTCAGGCAGCTTGTTCTCAAGAACTGCTGCTTTGTGGAACCGACTACCGAGAGGATGCTTCCCTAATGACTATAATGTTAACCACTTCATGTCTAGGATTAACTGTTATATTGCCTACATGTTCTCATAAACTGCACTTCCTACCTCCTCCTCTTATGTACTTTAACGTCAATCATTAACCTACCTTGAGTGGCTCTTGTGCCTTTTATTGTGTGAATAGTAAAGCAAAAAATTATAAGCAAACTATATAAGCTTTTTTCTATTCAATTGCACCTCTATCTATTTATCTATGTATTTTTATATATATATATATATATATATATATATATATTATAATAAAGAGAAAGAACAGTAAGATATATAATCCGATGTTATTATTAATTATTTTTATTTTTAAAAAACACTGCTCAATTCAATTTTGCAGAGCACAAATATTAAATGTACTAATTTAAAAATATATTTCCATCGCTACACAGGAATTATCATGTTTCAAAAACAGAAACTAATTCTTAAATTTAATTTATAGAATTAAATTTAAAATTATTATCTCTGATTCATTTTCAAGTTATTTCTCAAAACTTTATTTTGAAAATAAGTTGTTCCAGAAATTACTTGAAAATCAATCAAAGATAATGATTTTAAATTTAATTCTATAAATTAGATTTAAACTTTAGTTTCTGTTTTTGAAACATAGTAATTCCTGTGTAGCGATGGAACCATGTTTTTAAATTAGTAAATTTATAATTATATATATATATATATATATATATATATATATATATATAAGATGAGAATGAATAGAGTACAAGTCCAATGTTTGTAACATTTAATTTAAAAGAGGGCTCAATACAAAGTAGAGCAATATTATTTATTATGGGTATAAATCATTCACTCACCAGTAATTTACAATTGCCTGATGAGATGAATTTAGTACACATCAAAACACAACTGTAATTGTATAGCGATTTTGACATGTTTTCAACATAATATCCTAAAATAAATAATTTTATACATATATATATATATATATATATATATATATTGGATTAATACAAATAAAATTTCTTACTTAGCTGATTGATGTTATATTCAGTATCTCAACTCTTGGGATTCATATACAAATCTTTTTTGTAATTGTTTTGCCCATTGGCTCCTATAAGAAGCTCATCCATTGTTTGAGAAGTCTTGGTTTTTTGTCCTATAGGGTAACATCACAAGCACAAAAGTTAGTGAGCGAGTTGGTATAGCATTTGGCAAGTTCTACTGGATTACATGTTACTAGTAGCAGGCCCCTGTGGTTGAAAAAAAATCTTTCTTTTTTATATCAAGTTCTGATTACCTGTCATTAACATTAATTCCATCTTGTGTGTCTGTCTGTATGATTACGAAAGCACTTTTTCAAAGACAGGAAATTCATATTGGCCATATCTCCTTGTTTCAATAAATCAATAATTGTTTTGATTTAATTGCTACTTTTTTCTTTTCTCTTCTAAATTTGGATATCAGCCATCTTGTTTATATATTTTTTTAAACATTTCAATTTACAGAGGCTTATATGCCAATTAATGAATTCAAAAAACCTGGCCGAGACAATCTGGACTTTCAGAGATGTGGAGGATTACTATCTCATTTACAGAGGACCGTTTCTGGTAAGGCACAATATTTTTCTCCCCCCCCCCCATCATGATTATATGAAGCATGTTTTTACATATCATACAATGCTCATCTGCAATATGCAGTCCTGAGTCATGTAACCTGCATTAATTTTAATCAGCATTTCCATTTTGTCATTATCAGCAAATGAAGGCCTCTTGGAATGTTCTTGGTCTTCCATATCAAAATTGCCACTTGTAGTGGGTGGAATGTTTCTTCCATGTTCACTTTCAGTTTAAAAATATTTAATATTCACAATCCGCAGAAAAATATAGATGGAGACACTGAAATCTTTCAGAATATGTATATATGTTATTATGTACAGAGCAAGGTTAAAAGTTTTGTGGGCTGACAACAATCTCTTCTTGCCGCTATTAACCAAGGGACGAAGATGTCATGGTTTGACCATGACATATCTCACAGCTTAACAGCCTCTGCAAGACCATCATGCAAGACACTATTGAAGGTGGCCACAAGCAGGGATGCCAATGCAAAAGCTGGTTAGGTAACATCAAAGAGTGGACGGACATGACAATGCCAGAACTCCTGAGAGCCTACCGCCAGCAGATCAACCTGGAGGAGGTTGTCTGTTTCTTCTGCTCTTAGGTCTCCCCAATGATTGAAGTGGTCAAGGGACTGATCGTATGTTATAAATTTCACACCAGTATGAAACAAAATCACATGTTCAAATACCAGCTATTAGAAAATAACTTTAGATTTGTATCATTATTGCTAATAAAAGTTTGTCTTATTGTGTTCATCTTTAAAGAACCCCCCCACAAAAATCGTTCTCTCGTCGCTTCTGTTGTTACTGGAAAGAGCTATAATAGGGCATTTGAAGTTTAATTTCCAAAAAGACTGAAGATAAAGATTTTATATATTTCAGCAGGACAACAATGCTGTTTAATCAATGAAGGACCAATGTTTCATGAATGTCGATGGTTGATTTTACCATTAGTACCACATAATCTTGGCTGATATTAAATAGATATCACAAATTTCTATTGAGACAATGTTACAGTAGTTTTCATTTTTCTTGAAATTCTTCATTTAAATGCAGTCATCTCTTCAAATCTCTTTCAAGTGAAAAGTCTTTTCTTGTATCAGCTTAAGGTCACCTCACATTGAAACACTGGTTTCTATATGATCACCCACCGAAGTTAAGCAACATTGAGCCAGGCAGTACCTAGATGGGAGACCACTTGGGAATATGAGGTGCTTGGATGTGTGGGTGGCGTAATAAAAAATTATTAATCAGAGCCGAGTTCTAATTCCAGTTGGGTTTGTATATTCACTTACACGCAAAGACCTTTGGGAAAGGCATGACTCCACCGCTTCTTCCTCCACCTATGGGTTAATTATTAAGACTTGTATCACTAAACCATTATTATCTCCAAGTAAAAAATTCTTAGAATCTAAAAATATTTTCTGGCTTTAAATAACCTGCAAAAGGTTGATAAGCTGTAGAAAATGAATTTATCATTCTTCTTGTAGCTTTTATTATCAGAATACTGACTTTATTATTTCATATTTAAAATTTATTAAAACAGGCTTTTATTAAATGTTGTCTCCTGGACTGTTTGTGAGTTATGGCTCTCCACAACTTCCTGTCTTTTGTTATTCTAAGTAGCTATTAACCTTTTACCATCCTCTTTGTCCCTGTTCTGCCATCTATTTGTTTTTCAACTTTTTTGTTTTATTTTTCTACTTGAATAGTGGGGTAAATTTAACTCCCAAATATATTAGTATTCACATGCTACACTAATCGTAGGCAGAAGGTGAGTACCAACAGTTTCATTGTAGTTTGAGTGTACAGATACTACATTTTGATCCTATGCAGAAAGCAAAAAAACTTTTACCTGAAACAAATTGCAAGGATACTTTTGAAAGTTCTCATCCACACATAATTTTTTATAGGTATTATACTTCCTGTTTTTTGTGCCGTTCCCTTCACTGTTGCCCTTCTCCTAGATTGGCTGCCCTACCAATGCTAAAGATCCTAGTCTGACCTACTATTTCATCCATAGTTGTGAGGAGAAGAGATGTAGTCATGCTTTTTCAAAGTCTTTAAAGTGCCATATCTTTTCAGGACATGGGGTTGGTCATGACTCTCCATAACTTCCTGTTTTTTGTTACTCTAAGTAACTTTTAACCCTTTACTGATACTTTATCTCTGTTTTACTATTCACTCCAACTCATTAAGTAGGTTACTTGCCTTCTTTATATCTTGTGAGTGTCAAATTCTCCATGCCTTCTTTCCTTGTCATGTGTCTCTGAAATTTCAACTAATCTCTTTCTGATTCTGAAAGTGTCTTTTTTGTTTTAGTTTTCCTTAAAACTTCCTTGTCGCTCACATTTTCTATTTATGCTATTCTCAGCATCCTTCTGTAGAACCATATCTCAGTTGCCTCAAGTCTTTGCTTTATCCATGAGGAAATTGTCCACTTTCCACTGGAGATTAGATATTACACTGCAGCAGCAATATTATTGCCCCCCGTTCTGGCAGCTCAGCTTCAATCCCTTTCTCATCACCATAAGGTTGCCTCTCTTTGCTTTCTCTCTAGATACTTTCATGGTAATTTTTCAGATGAGCTCTTTGCTATGGTACCTTGCCTTTTTGAATTTAAGTGCAGTGCTAGACTGATGTCTAGATCTCATCAATTTACAGTTGAGTTGATTCCATGTAACCGTAAGTTCTATGCTAACAGTTTCTTTTCTCACACTTCCTGCTTGTGGAACTCCCTTCCAGCTCCATGCTTTCCAGCCAACTTTAATATGCAAAAATTGAAATGCAATGTCAATTGCTATCTAATGTCCTCTTGATTACTATTTCCTCTTCCCACTCATTATTAATATTTCAGTTCTTCCACACCTAGTAACCCATTGTGTCTTAGTGGCTTTACTACCTTGCATTAAAAAAGAAAAAAGTCTAACATTATTTTCTTTGTTTCTAAGGACACAGATGATCTCCCTTGAATGAAAGAAAAAATTCAGATAAACTTTTCTCGATAATGAATCTTAATATTCCTCTTGAAATAGCTGAATATTCCCAGGTATTGTTTGTATTTTTTTCTCATTAAGAAACTATCTCCTTTCTATCCTTTTCAGAATCAGAAGGAGGCAAATCCAAGAAAGGACATAAATCTGATGGTGCTTCAGGTGAGTAGGATCTTCTGCTACTCCATTTTCCATTTGTCAGGTAAAAAAAAAACAAAAAAATGGCATGCTATAAAAGGTGTTTCATAATGAAACCAGATTTATTTTTCAAGTGAGACCAAACAAATATAATTCTTTTAGGCAGGAAAGACTGCTGTTATCTTCTAAGTTCAGCTCAGTTTTTTAAACAAGGCCAAAAGTACAAAGGCCTATTGAGGACCAAACCCATTATTCAGTAGTAATAGTCAACCAAACCACCTGAGGCAGTGATATTGTTATTTACTAAACTTAGCTGATTTTGAACAAGCGCCACAAATATTGAGCACCCAGTAAAGACCAAATCCACTTGTAATGTTCAACTAGACCATCACCCTAGCCATTACCACATATTTAAGAACCTTTTCTTTACTCGGTTTAGCTTACTACCCAATCATTAGGGCCAATCATTACCAATGCCGAAACACTAACGCCTGAAGAACCTGTTGGTGCTGTTTCTTAACATGCAATCCACATATAGAAAGGCTGACAAGAGAGAAAGATAAGTAGCTGCTGCTTCTCATATATATTGTGTCCCTTCAGGGCATGAGTATTCATATCTTTCCACTACTTCCTCTCCTTAACACCTCTTATTAATGTTTGTCTTTTCGCTATCTCTCTTAATCCCTGTTCTGCCATCCATTTACATAAGCTCGTTAGACAGTTTACTCGCTGTTTCCCTCTGTCCTTTAATGTCATGTGAGTGTCAAATTCTCTAATCTCTCTTTCCTCTTTAGGTCCTAGAAATTTCAACTCTTTCTGATTCCATATACAGGCGTCCATTTTGTTTTCATTTTCCTTAAAACTTCTTTATTACTCACATGCCATGTCCATGATATTCTCATTATCCTTCAGTAGAACCCTATCTGTTGTCTTAAGTTTCCTCTTCATCTGTGAGGAAAAATTGTCCAGCATTCACTATGATGCACATGACAAATTAATGCTCCTTTTTTCCTGTTTCTTATGAAAGGCATCTTTTGCCGTTCCATTGTACCTTTGCATTTTGGTGTCATATTGTCCCTCCATTGTTGTAACGTTTTCCAGATATTTAAATTTTTTTACTTGCTTGATTTTGACATCTTGAATTTGTAGCTTACATCTTGGTCCGTTCCTCTTGCTAACAGCCAGACATTCTGTTTTCTTACAATTGATAGTTAGTCTTTTCTTCCTGCTTTCTTTTACTGCCTGATCTAAGTGCTCCTGCAGTTTGCTTTTTACATGCCTGCCATCAGCACATCTGATGTTACCAATAATAAATTCTTCTGGGACTTGTAGTTCTTGCTGTAAAAAGGTTAAATCATTTGGGTGAGAAGAATATTTCAGAATGATTTACTACCAGAAACCTTCATTAAATCGGACCTTGGTTTAGATCAGTGAAGGAGCCTTTTGAAAAATTTGTGATTGGGCAAGGTTTTTGGTGAATTAAAGAGCAATCAATTGTGTTCGATGATTTTTGTCTTTGGTCAAAGACCATGAAGATATTTTCTACACTTTTCTTTATAATGGTTTCAAGGATATTGGTGAGATTGAGATCAAATAGATTTCCTGCGTACCTACTAATTTTATCTCTTGGTGGTGGTCCTACACAGTTTCAGTTGTGATTTCAACTGGAGGCTCACACCTTGTTTCTTGTTTAGGAAGGGGTTCCCGGAACTCTCTCTCTCTCTCTGGCCTCTGTACTAGTGCTGCTGTGTTTCTCCCGTGATATGCGCAGTCTGTGGCATAACTTCTTCATTCTGAGGGTACACGGTTGACAGTTCCCTGGTTGCTGTTTCCGACTGGTAGTTAGGAGTCCTAACTCTTGCGTAGCATCTTGAGCGGCTGCTCTGATCAACAGTTGTATAATATCGGGGTGTCTGTAGTGCCATGTCGCGCATGGAAAGGTGTCCCTGCAGTCATCTCCGGTGGGCAACCCTGAGGCCACATTATGATGCAGGCTGTGCCCAATTCCCTCTGCCCCCATCACGGCCAATAACTGTCGGCTTCTTTTACCTCAGGCCTTCTCATCTTCCAACCATAATTCCACATCATGATGACTTACAAAGATCAAAAAAGTAAAACTAAACCAGCCCTTCAAAAATCACCTAAACCCCTCAACATCTCATTCTCCAACATCCGTGGCATTAGAACCAATTTCTACAGTGTGGAATCTTTCCTCACTGCAAACTGCCCGGATATACTGGCTCTGTGTGAGACCAATCTTGACTCATCTATCCCCTCCTCTGAACTCTTGATCCCTGGCTACTTCCCTCTCCTCAGAAAAGACTCTCTAACTCACATGCATGGCCTTGGTGTCTATGTCAAGGACCATCTCCCTCTGGCTAGAGAGTTCTCCCTCGAATTGCCGGACCATTCATACATGAGTCTCCGGCTATCTCTTCTCAATGCTCTAAGCTATCTCTTCTTCCTTTATCGCTCTCCATCCTCTCAGGACTGTGGAATACTTGATGTCATTTCTGACAGCATAGACAAGGCTCTCTCTCCACCCGTACGCGCACATATTTGTGTTTGGCGATTTTAACGCCCACCATAACAAGTGGCTTCAGAATGCTACTACTAACCTCGCAGGCATACACACAATTAACTTTTCAGTTTCTCAATCCCTCACGCAGATAGTTGACTTCCCCACAAATTTTGCCCACAACCAAGACAGGCCTCTCTTCTCGATCTGTGTTTTACCTCCATCCCTGAGTCTTGTAGTGACATGCAGCTCTGCCCTCTTGGTAACTCTGATCATGTGGTAGTGTCTATTAACATCTCCTTCAACCCCATCCCCTGCAAAGAGGCTGCTACCACCCAAACCTCGTTCTGCTACCAACGAGCTGACTGGGACTCGTTCTGTGATGTCCTCCACGATTTCCCTTGGGATGTTGTATTTAAGCTCCCAGTTTAAGAATGTGCTTTAGAGGTCTCATCCTGGGTTAAAGCTGGAATTGACGCTTTCATCCCCTCAAGGAAATTCAAGGTCAAATTGCGCTCCTCCCCGTGATTCTCCGCTGCTTGCTCAGCCGCCATTGCCTATAGGAACCACTTCTTCCACCTATATCATAGTGACATGCCTGACTGCAATAGACGCCTATTTGCCTCTGCCTGTAACGAGTGTAAGCGTGTCCTCAACAAAGCTAAGTCTCTATTTGCTGCTCGGATGAAGGAACGCATCGCATCTCGCAATTTCGGCTCCAATGATTATTGGCGTCTCTGCAAGAGCATTCTGAACAATTGCAAATCCTCTATACCTCTTCTGTTCAATCAGTTTGAGGTCCTGACCTCCTCTGCCGACAAGGCTGAATGCTTTGCTCGGAAATTTTCTTTCAACTCAACGCTTGACTCTTCCGGCGTACCCATACCCGATTTCCCTCTCAGAACTGAGGCCCTTTTAAGCGGGTTACACATATCCCCGTCATTGGTATTGGGCATTATCTCTAATCTAGACCCCCACAAGGCTAGTGGTGGGGATGGGATACCAGCCATTGTCTTGAAGAAATGCACGCCTGAAATGGCGCCCGCCCTCTCTAAATTATACAGCTACTGCCTCAAGGAATCTTGTTTTCCTGATTGCTGGAAGTCCTCATCCATTGTTCCTGTCTTTAAGAACTCTGGTGACTCCTCTGACCCTTCTAATTACCGTCCTATCAGTCTCCTACCCCTCCTTGGCAAGGTCTTCGAAGCCCTTATCAACACCGAAGTGGTTAACCACCTCACATCACATGATCTGCTCTCTGACAAGGAATATGGATTCCACTTTGCCCAATCTACAGCTGATGTGCTTACGGCCATCACTGAATTTGTCTACCAAGCTCTTCATAATAACGGAGAAGCTTGCGCCGTGGCCCTTGACATCTCCAAGGCGTTTGATAGGGTTTGGCATGCCGGCCTTCTTCACAAGCTCCAGGGCTATGGTATTACAAGTCAATTGTTTGACCTAATACAATCATTCCTGTCAAACCATGAATTGAAGGTCGTTCTCAACGGATTCTCTTCCAGTTCCTCTCCCACGAAAGCAGGTGTTCTGCAAGGCTCCATCCTAGGCCCTACCTTGTTCCTTATATTCATAAATGATCTTCCTGACGCCATTGATTCCCAAGTTGGCATCTACGCAGATGACACCACAATTTACTCCTGCCTCAGAAAGAAATCTAGTGTCGCTGACAAAATTAACCTGGCCGTTCGTCTCGAAAAGGACCTTCAATCGGTTGTGAACTGGGACAGGAATTGGCTGGTTAACTTTAATGCCTCCAAAACAAAACTGCTCTCTATTAATCACCACAAGGATCCTTCCCTGCATCCCATTCGAATGTCTGAAGGCCAACTTCTTGAGAGCTCCTCTCTGCGGCTGCTCGGTCTCACGCTGTCCGCTGACCTGAGATGGAACAAATACATTGAGTCAATTGCTTCATCCAGCGCAAGGAGAGTTGGCTCCCTGTGTCGGGCCAGGAAATTTTTCTCCCCAGAATCGATCCTCCAAATTTACAAATCAACCATCCACCCTTGCATGGAGTATTGCTGCCATATATGGTCTGGAGCCCCTTCTGTTTGCCTCGGGGTTCTTGATAAGATCCAGAGACGGTTATGCAATGTAATTGGCCCTGATCTGGCTTCTCGTCTGCAGTCTCTCTCTCACAGACGCGACGTCACCTCTCTTTGGCTCTTTTACAAATACTTCCATGGTAATTGCTCTGATGAGCTGTTATCGCTGGTTCCCAGGCTCCATGAATTCAAACATCATACGAGGCTGGCATCCCGTTCCCACCCTTTCACTGTTGAAACTGTTAAGTGTAGATGTCTCTTCTACTCTAAAAGCTTCATATCTCGCACCTCACACCTGTGGAACTCCCTTCCCTATTCTTGTTTCCCTGACAACTATAATCTCCAACTATTCAAATGTAACGTCAATCGACATCTCCAGTTGCATTGATCTATCTACTATCCTTCTCCACATCCTTTCCTCTATCACTCCTATCTGCTCTTGCTCCAAATCCTCTGTAACCCCTTGCGTGCTAGTGGCTTTCAGCCTTGCCTGGGGTGAAAAGCTTAAAAAAAAAAAAAAAAAATTGTCCTGGGTAAGACGTTAAACTATGTCGAACAGCAAGGCCTCTGATCAGGAGGTTTTGAGGAGTGTGGAACCATCTCTTAATTGCTGGTGTTCCCAGGTCCACCCTGACCCAGGGTGGTAGCACCTGTTGGGGTCCCAGCTATGGGCAAATAGTTAACTATTACCAGCAATACTTTTTTGAAAAAAATTATTACCAGCAATACAATTTTGAAGGAAATATATTACCAGAAACAGATTTTTGACAAAACAAAATATTACCAGCAATAAAATTTTTTGTCGGCATTAAATAACCCATTGAGGTTGATATGCCATAAACAAAATAAACCAAACCAATCTAAACCAAAGAATACATATTCTATTCATACGAATCTATCCTAAAAATGTTGTTGGCATTAAATAACCCACTGAGGTTGATATGCCGTAAAATAAAATAAACCAAACCAATCTAAACCAAAGAATACATATTCTATTCATACTAATCTATCCTAAAAATGTTGTCGCCATTAAATAACCCATTGAGGTTGATATGCCGTAAAACAAAATAAACCAAACCAATCTAAACCAAACAATTCATATTCTATTCATATGAATCTATCCTAAAAATGTTGTTGGCATTAAATAACCCATTGAGGTTGATATGCCGTAAAACAAAATAAACCAAACCAATCTAAACCAAACAATTCATATTCTATTCATACTAATCTATCCTAAAAATGTTGTCGCCATTAAATAACCCATTGAGGTTGATACGCCGTAAAACAAAATAAACCAAACCAAACCAAATCAACTGGTCCAACAATTGTATGATTTTATTTTGGTTCAATGGTTGTGTGATTTCAATTAGTTTATAGATTCTCCAATTTCATTCATTTCATGTGGTTTTAAATGTTAGTTCAGCCATTGTTTTCCCTGTTTTCATACATTCATCTAGTTGTCGTTAGAAAAATGTCATAAACAGAAAGAAAACTCACTAATCCTCAGAGGGAAGCAAATAATTATTAACTCATGATAATATATATTTACTGGTGAGATTTTGTCCAAAAAGCGTATAGAATAATGAAAATTTGTTAAAGTCAGAATTTAAGAAAAGTGTAGAAAGAGTATACACTTGTACTAATAGCAACAAAGTCAGGACATGTTAACACTTAGAAAGTACGAAAAAATATAGGAATTATGGGAAATTTATAGTTATAAAGAGAACTGAAATTTTTGGTTCACCTAATGAGGAAAAAGTGCTTGGAGAATTTAATACTCACAGGACATAGTGAAAGCAAGCAAAGTAGTGGGAAAATATTGAGTGTTTTTGTGACTGGATAGAAAAACAACTTGGTCAAAGGTTACTTAGAGCAACAAAAGAGAAGATGTGGGGAGCCATGATCACATATGTTCTGCAGAGATCCAGCACATAACAGAAGAAACATATCTATGGCAAAACAACGACAAAGATGGAAACTGGTCAAAGGTTACTTAGAGCAACAAAAGGGAAGATGTGAAGAGCCATGATCACACATGTTCTGAAGAGACCCAGCACATAACGGAAGATGCATATGAATGGCAAAACAGTGACGAAGATCGATGGTTAATGGTCAAAGGTTACTTAGAACAATAAAAAAATAGGAAGTTGTGGAGAGTCATGAAGAATAGCAACAATGATGATGACAGTAGTTTGAATAATATATGGAATAATGAAATGATATTCATCAGGAATTTATATTCATAAATTGCCAGAATTTTATCAGCCAATTAGAAATTTATATTTTGTGTCGACTTTTTCCCTAAACCCCTTGTGTGGGGTGGCTTAGCTGGAGTGGGAAGAAGGTTGACATTGACAAAACATCATGATACCAAGTCTCACACACACACAGGTTTTGTTGAAATAAAAATCTTTTTTTCTAATGCTGCCAGTTCATCATGTCAAAGTAGAAGTTAATTGTCTCCTTACTCTCACCACATATCAATCGAGGCTTACAGTTAACCAATGTTAAGCAACATCAATTCTGGTCAGCACCTAAATGGGTGACCACTTGGGAAAACCAGGTGCTGTAAACTTGGATGTGCAAACGATGTAATGGATAATGGTTTAGAATTGTTAATTGTTAGCTGAGTTCCAATTCCTGTTGGGTTCGTTAGATTCACTTACACGCAAATAACCTTGGGAAAGGAATGAATTCACCTCTTCTCCCACAGCTATGGGTTAATTAGTAAGACTTGTATCACTAAACCATTATTATCTCCCCCCCAAAAGTTCTTAGACTCTAAAAATATTTTCTGGCTTTAAATAACCTGCAAAGGGTTGATAAGCTGTAGAAAACAAATCAATCAATCAAACATAGTAATTGTTATCTATCCTCTTTGTCCTCTCTTCCTACCATCTTCTCTTCCATTCTTATCTCACGCCTCATTAACCATTACCATTTTGATTGTAAATTCTCTACCTTGAGTGGCTCTCAAGCCCTGTATCAGCAACATTTAGTAAAAAAAATTAAAACATGACTAAAATTTTAAATAATATCTATCTTTAAGTTATAATAATTGAAGTTAATCTTTTTAACATGTTTATATTTTGGGGGACGGCCATCAACTAATATATGTCATTTTCATGCTTTGAATTTTATAGAATAAAAACCTTTAAAAATATTTACCTTGCATAACTTGGTTAAATACAGAAATACAATATGATAAAAGATGTAAAAAAAAAAAAAAAAATGGATACACACACACACACACACAAACACATTTTGTTGAAATAATAATTATTTTTCTTATGCTGCCTATTTATCTGTGAAATATTTCAAGCTAGAACTTTACCAAATTGTCTTCTAATAACATTATCGTAAATGTATTATCATATATGTATTTCTTATTTTTCTGAAAAAGCAAAAAGAAGCTGTTTTTTCCTTCTTCTTCTTCTTCTACTCTCTTTCTTTCTCTCTGTACAGGTAGTAGCAGTAGCAGTTGTTACCAGAGTAGTGTGGATCCCGGATCCGGGGAAATCCCCAGTGACCCGTCACTCACAGAGTTACTTGATGGTATCATTACACTCTATCACATAGCAACACACAAACAACTTGGCAAGGTCAGTAACCGCTTCAAATTGGACACAGTCCAACCAAAGAGCAGTAGTTGCTCCTGCTGCTTTTACTAACTTAAGTGATGTCATTATGCTGATGAATATTAATTATCAGCTCTACTGCAAATATATAAGATCTAATTGGTCCTCTTTTGAAAGTGTGCCGATTTTCACAATTGCCTATTATGTATGAATAAGATTCCTACTCAGTGATGGCTTCAGAGTCAAAGCATTAAATCCTAATTCCAAATGGAAGGAAATCACTAAATTTCATAATGAGGAATATTTTTATTTTTAACTATAAAGTATGATACACAATGCAACTATATTCACACTCTTTCAAAACTGTCAATTATTACTTTCTGATATTAATATATAGAAACCTTCAGTTTTTATTTTGTAAATATTTTATTCATAGATTTTTTTTTTTTAATTCCTTGTCCCTTTAAGATGTAGCTGATCCTTGCCTGTTCTTATATTATCTGTGAATTGCCAGGACTTCATGAGAAAGGCAGTGGAGTGGTTTCTTGTTGCCTTCTCCAAAGATTCCTTTTCTTTATTATCACTGAATTGCCATGACTTCTTGGAAAATACAGTGTAGTGGTTTCCCGTTGCCTTCTCCACAGATTCCTTTTCTTTATTGCTTGTGAATTGTCATCTTGGGAAAGATGGTGGAGTAGTTTCTTGTTGCTTTCTCCATAGATTTCTTTATTATCTATGAATGGCTATCATTTTCAGGGAAAAAGATAATGGATTGTGTTACCATTGCCTTCTCCATAGTTTTGAATTTATAGTCTTTCTCCTAAACTGGCCGCCACACAAAGCTAGAAAGCCCAGTTTATCCTGCTATGCTACCCAGGGTTTATAGAAGAGACTGGGTAATATTTTTCTCAAAGACGTTAGTTCATCATTGAAAAGTTACAGACAAGACCAAAATTTGAATGCTACTTACCAATTCATTTTTATATGCTGATAACCATTCCAAGCATGAAATGGATTTTCTTTCGGAAATTCACTGATGGGGAATTATCCATTCTATACTGACTCAAAAGATTTTTCTTATATCAAGCTTTAATTACTAGTCTAAACAAATTACGAAAACCATTTATTCACCAAAATATATCTCATCACATTCTGTTATCTGCTACCAGTGTTGTATCAGAAGCTCAGTTCCATTTGTCTGGTTTAGAGGTAAAAAAACTCCCTGCACCCATTTTCAACCTCATCCACATTGTTGAACCTCCATCTATGCAGGAAATGAGTCATGGCTTGGAAAAGGGGGTGATCCAATTGTGTAAGGTCAAGACTATGGGCACTTGAGGCAGCTATTTAAAACTAAGTTTCTCAAGTTTGTGCTTGGTCACATTAGCAGTGTGTTCTAGGCTATGCTGTCAGAGTGTTGCTCTCCGATTGATCAATGCTAAGCCGTGGGCTTTCAAAGCATCATATGCTCACTGCTATTGTTGAGCATAAAGGTCAGAATTCCCAGTATGATCATCTGGGACAAGCTCAAAGTGCAACACCCAATCAAAATTCTACCAAACACACATGACCTTCTGTTTCCACCACCACCCTTGTTTGACAACAGGTTCTGAAACCTGCCTGGAATGAAGCCACTGATTTCTCTTAGGATTATAAAAATGCATCCATTTTCCAGCTCCAGTTACAATTTAACACCAAAAACAGACATTTGCCAGCAGTTGTTTACAAATGTTCACTTGTCATTGAACCTGGTCATTGGGCAGTTCATGAGGAACATCTCAAGAGCATCTGTTCACAAGTCCGTGCTTATGAAGGTGTAGATTGATGCTGCTTTGTGTTGACCCAAGTTTTGCTGACAATGTATCAGTGCTGGTGCTTGGCTGCTCAACCATTTCAAGCAAAAGCCCTCATCTTACACAACATAACGTCTCTCTGACCTCGGTTTTTCTTTGACGCTAATGTCACCTTCCTTAAAACGTCTGAACCAATTTTGTGTCACATATTTGTTGACCATTCCTGGGTTTTCCACATCATTAATTTCTTTTGTTGATGCTCTTGTATTCAGTCCGTTTTAAACACAGGTAGTGGAAAATGGCTTGAATAGCAATTTTTCAACAATGACTTGATGGCAAGTTGTATCAAATGAATGATATAACATAGAGATACAAGTTGCCAAAAATCATCAGTGAAAATCTGAAAAAATCTTTTGACTCAACCTGGTACATTGAACTATTGAGATGAGTGTCCTTATCTTGTTTGTTTTGATCATAACATTTTGATTATTGTACATTCTATCCATCTTCAGGCGTCTGTAATAGTTTGTAATTCAGTCAGTTTTTATTTTTATGAACGTTCTATAAAACATGTCTTGTTTTATGAACATTCTATAAAAATGTGTCCTCTTTATATGAACGTTCTATAAAAATGTGTCCTCTTTATATGAACGTTCTATAAAAATGTGTCCTCTTTATATGAACGTTCTATAAAAATGTGTCCTCTTTATATGAACGTTCTATAAAAATGTGTCCTCTTTATATGAACGTTCTATAAAAATGTGTCCTCTTTATATGAACGTTCTATAAAAATGTGTCCTCTTTATATGAACGTTCTATAAAAATGTGTCCTCTTTATATGAACGTTCTATAAAAATGTGTCCTCTTTATATGAACGTTCTATAAAAATGTGTCCTCTTTATATGAACGTTCTATAAAAATGTGTCCTCTTTATATGAACGTTCTATAAAAATGTGTCCTCTTTATATGAACGTTCTATAAAAATGTGTCCTCTTTATATGAACGTTCTATAAAAATGTGTCCTCTTTATATGAACGTTCTATAAAAACCTGTCTTATTTATATGATCAGTCTATAAAACGTCTTGCTTTTGTGAACGTTCTATAAAAAGGACTTTCTCAAAAGATTTCATTTGTGATTTTTTTAAAAAGGCGTTTAAATTTTTAAATTTTTTTTTTTAAATTATCTTCGATAGTCAGTATCTTAAAATTAATTTTTACTTTTTCCCTTCCAAATCATTTGAAAGCTTTAATCTTTTTAATGCCATATAATTTCATGCAAGATGATTAAGCCCTCCACCCCTCTGTAGACTCCTTTTCTTTATTATATGTAAATTGCAATGAATTTTCATGGGAAAGATAGTGGGGAATTTAGAGCTGTTCTTCTATACTAGCTGTCATCCAAGGCTAAATAACCCAGTCTGCCCTGCTATTTAATCTGTAAATTGGGGAGAGGTGGGAAGAAATGTATTCATGCTTTTCCCTAGGGTAATTAATGTAACAGTGAATTCAAGACAAAGGCTGGAAATTTGGAACACTACTTGCCAATTCCACTTACTGTACTAATTCCTGTTAAACGATCCACACATTCACATCTTCTTTTTGAATGTTCTTAAATTTTTCAGATGCAAGTAGAATCTTGGTTGTTAAGCATCGTAATCTTTGCTTGTTATTACGACATAGTAGCTTTTATTTTCATTTCCATGGTCTCAGACGATATGCAGCCAAGGAATATCAGGGTTTCTATGTTTTCACTGTCAGTCTTTTTGGTTGGTTGATTTTTTTTAGCGGCATATCAACCTCTACGGCTTACTTAATGCTGAAATCTAAATATTTTGAACACAATTTTAAGGCTTCAACTAGATATATACTATAAATAGATATTATTGGTTGACTGATTTTGCTTAGCTGCATATCAACCTCTACGGCTTACTTAATGCTGAAATCTAAATATTTTGAACACAATTTTATGGCTTCAACTAGATATATACTATAAATAGATATTATTGGTTGGCTGATTTTGCTTAGCTGCATATCAACCTCTACGGCTTACTTAATGCTGAAATCTAAATATTTTGAACACAATTTTAAGGCTTCAACTAGATATATACTATAAATAGATATTATTGGTTGGCTGATTTTGCTTAGCGGCATATCAACCTCTACGGCTTACTTAATGCTGAAATCTAAATATTTTGAACACAATTTTAAGGCTTCAACTAGATATATACTATAAATAGATATTATTGGCTGGCTGATTTTGCTTAGCTGCATATCAACCTCTACGGCTTACTTAATGCTGAAATCTAAATATTTTGAACACAATTTTAAGGCTTCAACTAGATATATACTATAAATAGATATTATTGGTTGGCTGATTTTGCTTAGCTGCATATCAACCTCTACGGCTTACTTAATGCTGAAATCTAAATATTTTGAACACAATTTTAAGGCTTCAACTAGATATATACTATAAATAGATATTATTGGTTGGCTGATTTTGCTTAGCTGCATATCAACCTCTACGGCTTACTTAATGCTGAAATCTAAATATTTTGAACACAATTTTAAGGCTTCAACTAGATATATACTATAAATAGATATTATTGGTTGGCTGATTTTGCTTAGCGGCATATCAACCTCTACGGCTTACTTAATGCTGAAATCTAAATATTTTGAACACAATTTTAAGGCTTCAACTAGATATATACTATAAATAGATATTATTGGTTGGCTGATTTTGCTTAGCTGCATATCAACCTCTACGGCTTACTTAATGCTGAAATCTAAATATTTTGAACACAATTTTATGGCTTCAATTAGATATATACTATAAATAGATATTATTGGTTGGCTGATTTTGCTTAGCTGCATATCAACCTCTACGGCTTACTTAATGCTGAAATCTAAATATTTTGAACACAATTTTATGGCTTCAACTAGATATATACTATAAATAGATATTATTGGTTGGCTGATTTTGCTTAGCGGCATATCAACCTCTACGGCTTACTTAATGCTGAAATCTAAATATTTTGAACACAATTTTAAGGCTTCAACTACATATATACTATAAATAGATATTATTGGTTGGCTGATTTTGCTTAGCTGCATATCAACCTCTACGGCTTACTTAATGCTGAAATCTAAATATTTTGAATACAATTTTATGGCTTCAACTAGATATATACTATAAATAGTTATTATTGGTTGGCTGATTTTGCTTAGCTGCATATCAACCTCTACGGCTTACTTAATGCTGAAATCTAAATATTTTGAACACAATTTTATGGCTTCAACTAGATATATACTATAAATAGATATTATTGGTTGACTGATTTTGCTTAGCTGCATATCAACCTCTACGGCTTACTTAATGCTGAAATCTAAATATTTTGAACACAATTTTAAGGCTTCAACTAGATATATACTATAAATAGATATTATTGGTTGGCTGATTTTGCTTAGCGGCATATCAACCTCTACGGCTTACTTAATGCTGAAATCTAAATATTTTGAACACAATTTTAAGGCTTCAACTAAATATATACTATAAATAGATATTATTGGTTGGCTGATTTTGCTTAGCTGCATATCAACCTCTACGGCTTACTTAATGCTGAAATCTAAATATTTTGAACACAATTTTAAGGCTTCAACTAGATATATACTATAAATAGATATTATTGGTTGGCTGATTTTGCTTAGCGGCATATCAACCTCTACGGCTTACTTAATGCTGAAATCTAAATATTTTGAACACAATTTTAAGGCTTCAACTAGATATATACTATAAATAGATATTATTGGTTGACTGATTTTGCTTAGCTGCATATCAACCTCTACGGCTTACTTAATGCTGAAATCTAAATATTTTGAACACAATTTTATGGCTTCAACTAGATATATACTATAAATAGATATTATTGGTTGGCTGATTTTGCTTAGCTGCATATCAACCTCTACGGCTTACTTAATGCTGAAATCTAAATATTTTGAACACAATTTTATGGCTTCAACTAGATATATACTATAAATAGATATTATTGGTTGGCTGATTTTGCTTAGCGGCATATCAACCTCTACGGCTTACTTAATGCTGAAATCTAAATATTTTGAACACAATTTTAAGGCTTCAACTACATATATACTATAAATAGATATTATTGGTTGGCTGATTTTGCTTAGCTGCATATCAACCTCTACGGCTTACTTAATGCTGAAATCTAAATATTTTGAACACAATTTTATGGCTTCAACTAGATATATACTATAAATAGATATTATTGGTTGGCTGATTTTGCTTAGCTGCATATCAACCTCTATGGCTTACTTAATGCTGAAATCTAAATATTTTGAACACAATTTTATGGCTTCAACTAGATATATACTATAAATAGATATTATTGGTTGGCTGATTTTGCTTAGCTGCATATCAACCTCTACGGCTTACTTAATGCTGAAATCTAAATATTTTGAACACAATTTTAAGGCTTCAACTAGATATATACTATAAATAGATATTATTGGTTGGCTGATTTTGCTTAGCTGCATATCAACCTCTACGGCTTACTTAATGCTGAAATCTAAATATTTTGAACACAATTTTAAGGCTTCAACTAGATATATACTATAAATAGATATTATTCGGTGGCTGATTTTGCTTAGCTGCATATCAACCTCTACGGCTTACTTAATGCTGAAATCTAAATATTTTGAACACAATTTTAAGGCTTCAACTAGATATATACTATAAATAGATATTATTGGTTGGCTGATTTTGCTTAGCGGCATATCAACCTCTACGGCTTACTTAATGCTGAAATCTAAATATTTTGAACACAATTTTAAGGCTTCAACTAGATATATACTATAAATAGATATTATTCGGTGGCTGATTTTGCTTAGCTGCATATCAACCTCTACGGCTTACTTAATGCTGAAATCTAAATATTTTGAACACAATTTTATGGCTTCAACTACAGATAAGATGTAGTGTTGCAAGCAGGTATTGTTTGTAATATTTTTATATAAAGATATATTGCCTGTAATTTTATTATAAAAATGTATTTTGGTTTTGTTTGTGGGGAGGGTCACTATTTGCTCATAGCTGGGACCCTAACAAGTGCTACCACTCCGGGTCATGATGGACCTCGGAATAACAACACCAATTAAGAGGTGGTTTCATGCTCCTCAAAAGCTCCCAATCTTTTGATCAGAGGCCTTGCTGCCAGATGTAGTTAATCATCACACCCAGGACTGCACTGTCAGCCTTGTATTATCTGCTGTTGAATTGGCAACAAAAGAACAGTCTTGTTTACTACAAAGTTGTCAAAGGATATTATGTTTGAATCTTCGTAAGGGAGTAACATAAATTTTATTTGTATCAAGATCGACTTGGAAGGTAGCATTAAAAATTTTTTCTTTGTTATGCTGGCGATCATTATTTTATTATTTATTTTCTAATTATTTATTTTGTAAATTCATGTTATTTTATTTTATTATTTATTTTCAACAAATGATTATTTTATTTATTTTATAGATGAGTACTTTACGAGAAAATATGAATGAATTTATTCATTCTTTGATGGATACTGAAGAGAAAATGAAACACTGCCCTGAAGATGTAAGTATAATTAAAAGTATAGTGTTTATTTGTGTATAATACAATACATTTTTAACGCAAATTAAAGGCAAAAAATGGGGGTCATATTATACACAAGTAGATATTTTCAGAAATTTTTACTTATGACAACTCAACACTCAACACATTAGGAAATAAAACACAAAAGTAGGCAAGTGTTGATAAACAATTGTTTACAAAACAGATTTGATATGTCGGCCATATTTATTCTTTGAGAATCAGTGTAATGTTTAAAATTTGAACAGTTTTGCTCACAAGATAATGTTTATTTGTATTTTGATTTTCTTGTCATCTTATAAAGGTTTCTGTTTTCACTCTTAATGAAAGACAATATTTTTTTTATTTCCATAGTTTATTAATATATAGAAATAAAGTCATATCAAACAGAAAAGTATGACAGATTAATTATCATGCCCTGGAAGTTTGCCATCAACAGACTCCTTCCATATTTAAACTGGCTCATCTTTCGTATAGTCATCCAAGTATGTTGATCGCCTCCAATAATATTATCTCTTCTGCTACTGGAATCCAGCAAGGTGATCCACTTGGCCCACTACTATTTGCGATGGCTATTGATGGGGTAGCTCGTTCCATCGCTTCTCCTTTCAATATATGGTATCTTGACAATGCAATGCTGGGAGGATCTGTCGAGGCCGTAGCTGCTGACCTCCGATGAGTTATTCCTGCTTTATCGCTGCTTGGACTTGAGATTAACTCGTCCAAGTCAGAGATAATAAACTTGAATTATAATGCAGATGATTTTGAGAGTGCTATCTGGGATATCAGACTCATCCTTGAGGATATAAAAATAACACCTAAAGAGGAATTACACATTCTTGGTTCTCTAGTCTTTCCAATGGCCATTCGAGAGTGTTTGGATACTAAACATGTCATTCTAACAAGAATGACTGAGAAATTGCAACTAATTGATGCACATCCTGCCCTCTTCCTTTTGAAGAACAGTTTTTCGCTACCGAGTTTCCTCTACACTCTCCGAAGTGCCCCTTGCTATCTTGAACAGGATTTCTTAAATGAGATAGATATCACAGTTAAGAGATGCACGGAACTAATTTGCAACATCAATTCCGACAACACAGGCTGGAGGCAGGCAAAGCTCCCTTTGAGTTTCGGAGGCCTGGGCCTTCGATCAGCGGTAGATTTGGCCCTTCCAGCATATCTTTCTTCACTTTCGTCCAGTCGCGAATTAATTGATGAGATACTCAGTGGATCGTCTCAGTGTTTCTCGGATAGTTCTTTCGAACAAGCTTGCAGCGTCTGGACCCAACAATTACTTTCTATCCCACTAGACAAATCAAAACAAAAAAGCTGGGATAAAATAAAATGCAAGGCCAATTTTACTAATTTGAGGCTCTCTCTCTATCAGCATCGCCTCGCCTGTCTACTATCTGCTTCACAACCGAGTAGTGGCGCTTGGCTCAACGCAGTGCCCTCTTCATCTACCGGTACCCTTCTAGATGATGAGTGCACTCGGGTCGGCGTTGCGATCTGTCTTGGACTCAAATTATGTGAGCGTCACAGATGCAGATGTGGAGCCTCCATCGATGAGTTTGGTTTGCATCCTCTCTCCTGTCGTCGTAGTGTCGGCCACTTTCCATGGCATGCAGCAATTAACGACAAAAGAGGTTTGGATGCAGCTGGGTTCCCTTCCCAAATCGAACCCGTAGGCCTCGACCGTGGTGATGGAAAACGGCCGGATGGCATTACCATCTTCCCTTTTAAAATGGGTAAGTTGTTGATTTGGGATGCGACCTGTGCAGATACATTTTCGGCCGGTAATTTGATCAGGTCCGCGATTGAGCCGGGGTTCGTCGCCCGAGACGCAGAGATAAAAAAAAAAAATAGCTAAATATTCTTCTCTTGCTGATAGATTTTTTTTTTTACTCCTGTGGCAGTGGAGACTTCAGGGGTTATTGGCCCTCGTTCGATGGCGTTCCTTCGGAGGATTGGCGCAATTGCGTCGCGATTAAGGAACGAGCCTCGCGAAACGGAGTGGCTCTTGCAGCGTGTCTCACTGGCGACGGTTCGAGGTAATGCTTTCTCCATCATAGCGGCTGGCAGAGGATAGAAAAAATTGTTTATAGTTATGTTGTTCTGGAATTGTCATCATTGGTCGACTGAACTTGCTTTGTTTCAATGACTTTTGTTTTGTTATTATTAGTTACTTTGTTCAATAAATATTTTTATATCTAAAAAAAAAAAAATTTCATTAACACTTTAAAGTGTGTAACTGGGTATGTCTAATTAGAACCTTTCCATGAAAATTCACAAATAAGTTTTTGAAATTGAAATAAGAAACACACAATGGCTAAACGTCCAGTTCATTTCTATTGTTTAATATTGTCAAAAATTAAATATTTTAGTTAAATATGTATGACATTGAGATTTTAATGAATAATAAGGTAGAACTTTTCAAACAATTTGCATAGGGATGGTTGTACTATGGGGGTCATATTATACTCAAGGAAGTAATTTATTTCCCGTTTTAGCTTCAGAAACACAGGGTCATATTATACACAAGAAAATACAGTAATTGCTCAAATGAGACAGTTGTATAGTTATTTTTCATTTGTCTGCTCTTTTGAGACATTATAAAAAAACTGTATCTATTTACTTTTTTTCATTTTTAATAAAAAAAAAATTTATTTATCTTTTTAGGCTCAAGAAATTCGTAATGAACTTGAACGGGCCAAGTCAGTATTTGAAGAAAAAATAGCTGAACAAGCCCGACAAATGGCTTGGGTTATTGCTGTTATATATTCAAAGGTAATAAAACCCTTTTAGTTTAATCTTATGCCAGCCTCGTAACCAATTATCTCTCTTTGAATATAGCTGTTTATTTCAGGTATTTTGTCTTCATTACCACTTCCAGATATTGAATTTTTGTATTTCATTTTCTTAAAAATTGCATAAAAGCCAATAACCTACTCTGTATAATATAACAGAAACAACTTCTCTGCATTCATTAACATCCTCATCTGTTCCATGTTAAATTTATAAATATCTAAATTTTACTCTCCTGCCATTTCATCCCAGTTAGTTTGTAAATTCTTCAAATCAATAATTTGGTTATTAAGCGACAGGTTCAATTTTAAAACTGACATCATTCTGATTATTTTTTTACACTCAAGCATTTGATGCATAGAAATATTATATCGATCTCCACCAAGTTAACAAATCTATCCTCAAGGTGATCTTTTTGAAATTTATCAGATAATACATACATCATTATCAATTCTTCTGTGCAATATTTGGTCAGTTCTAGAATTGCATGAGTAGTATGATGCAAAGCTGTAAAGGTTTCATTTGTTAGCCTCCCATTATTTCCAGGAATTCTATTCCAACATTCTAACCAGTTGCCATTGAGAAATATATAATTGCCATCATTTACTTTAAGCAGATTAGCATATTTATTGTCAAGCAGCCAACCTTTATCTGGTGTTTTTACATTAAGTATTGTCCACCAAGTATAAAATATGTATTCTGCCACTTCTACAAATATTTGTTTTTCTTAGGTCAGTAATCCCTGAATAGTGAATTGGTTAAAAATTTGCAAAACTAATGAAACATTTTGCCTTTCCAAACTAGTGTGAGAAAGAACCTTTGAAGAAAATAATATAAAAGAAATTACTGACTTTATTATTTTTGTTTGGTACAAAATTTACTCTTTTTATAGCCTGAATCGGTGCATCTGATAAGTCCTTATCTTTGGGAAATTTAAATACATTCACTTTTGGTCCATTTTCATAATTTCCTTTGCATTTTGGGACTGCACAACCATATGGTAATTTTTGTAAATTATTTCAGTGAAAATATTTATAAGATATTTACAAAACAAATTTAAAAAATCCAACTGAGTCAAGAAAACAGTAAAATCAAATGAAAGTATTTCTCAGAGTTTATACTACAGATATTGATATCAGCAAATAAGCCTCACCCATTGAACAGGCCTTCTATTTAAGTGGTGTCGATAAAACCCTTTCAGTTTAATATGCCAACATATTAACCAGTTATCTCCTCTTGGATTTAGAAACCTTGAAACCCAGATGTCGGTAAATGTAAATTTTAATTTGCTTTTTTTTTCTTCTGGTCAATCAGACCATTTATATTGGGTGACTTTGATATTCAATGGCTGCAGTCCATATGAAGGTCACATGGATACTTTTGAAAAAGGACAGCTACAAGATTGTTGTGAATAATAAAACAGCAATAGATGTGTATGAAAACTCCTGATCTATTCCACTCTATCCACGTATTGTGTTCGGTTCCAACACAGCTGAAACTTGACACAATCTCAGTATCGTTTCTGGCTCACCTCTGTCATTGCTTTGAACAGACTTAACATGCCATGAAATGTACATGTGATACATTTACATAAAGTTGTGCTTTTCATCAACACCATAAATGTCGAGATTTATTGATTGTTATCTTTACTTCGACTATGGCATTGTTGCCTGGCTGTGCTGACACACTTTAGGGAAAATTGCTATTTATGGAAATAAATGACGATGTAGATGTTGATACTAATTTTTCATTTTGATTCCAATATTCCGCAGTACAGACTAAGCAGAAGGTCATTCCCAACCGACAATATAATAAAAATACTTCAGAAAACCAGTTACATTGCTAGTACTAAGCACCAATTAGTTTATAACCCAAATGATATTACACTGTGCTTCAAAAATTTATAAGTACCTCAAAAATTGTTCTGATGAACTTTGCTCTATGGTACCTTTATGAATTTAAGTGCAGTACTAGATCAGCAACAAGGTCTCATCGTTTTACAGTTGAATTGGCTAGATAGCCATGAGTTCTATGCTAACAGTTTCTTTTCTCGCACTTCTCGTCTGTGGGACTTTCTTCTGGCTTTCTATTTTCCCACCAACTTTGATCTTCAAAAACTTATGCAATGTCAATCATTATCTTTCTTCTTGATTCCTATTCTTTTATTGTTCTCGCTTCTTAATAATTTTTCTTATTCTTTCACACTCAGTAACTCCTTGGATCTTAGTGGCTTTACTACCTTGCTTCAGGTGAAATAATTAAAAAGAAAACAGCAGACAATATTAGTTTCATAGAGATGTATAAGTGCATCTTAAATAGAAGACAGTGTAATTTTCATAAAAACGTTTCGGCTGTTGAGCCCTTCGGCCTTCTTCAGGTGTATATCAACCTGGATAACCTACATGGAATTCTGAAGTGAACCCTTTATTTAATCTATGGGGATGGACTGTTCTCATTCCACTGCTCATGTCTTAATACTGTTCAGTTATTGCTCACCCATTTCCACTGAATGCAAGTACACACTGCCCGACCCAGGGATTGAACTCATAAATACTACGTAACCAAATTTCACAAACCCTCTACAGAGGTAGATTGTTTTCATTCTCTTTTTCTTTTACATGGCCCAAGAGCCACTCGAGATAGAGGGTTACAGAGTCAAAGGCACAGTTTATGGGAAAGATAATGCTTAACCCTATACTTAAACAGGTTAAGTTTGTAGTTGTTGATTCTTGTTTGGATTTTATCAAGGAGCTCAAGGTTAACAGTAAGGGCACTGGACCATATATTTCAGCAATATTCTAAGCATGGATGAATAAGATAGATTCTGGAGAAAAAATTGTCTTGCACAGTACAGTGAACCAACTTTCTTAGCAGCTGACCTAGCAAAGGATTCAATATAGTCTTTCCACTTAGGACATTAGCCTGAGAAGGTACAATGAATCACTTTCTTGGGGGTTAGCATCTGGAAATCAGAGAGGGGACTCTCAGATGATTAATGGAGAGAAGTTTAGTTTTATATTAAACTTCTCAACATCTAAATTGCGAACAATAATAAAATAAAAAATAGAGAAAAAATGGGTATGCTTGTTAAATAAATTATTTCTATTTACAAACATATGTAGATAAATTCAAAAGAGTAAAAATAAGGATTAAAAATAGTTTTTAGTTGAGTCAGTTGTTGGTACACAGAAAAATTTTAGTTTAGAAAAGACATTTAAATTGTTGATCCACAGAAAAAATCTGGGGTTGAGAAAAGACTTTTAGTGAAGATTCACTGTTTTTGTTGTTGGAGATGATTTATTTAAAGTCACTGACACATGTTCATCAGCAAAGATTCACTGACCATCCAAACTGTTGTTGTTTGCAAGTAATTTGTTTGAAGTCACTGACATGTTTCTTTCAGCACATGCATGGAGAAAAGAAAAAGCTATGTAGCCACATCTTCTCTTATGTTCAGCTTAGAAATACATGCATCTCTGCTTGCTGAAAGTCGAAATCTGTGGCTTTTTCTAGGAATTTTTTCACGAAAGTAGGCTCAAGAAAAATTGTTTTAGTTTACTCCGATTGGTCAAATATTTCACATGGTGATATTTTCTAACCAATCGACACTTTGATTTAAACAGTGAGTTGTACGGTGGAATCTTTTTTGCATGTTTGTAATATTGTCTGCTATTGGGTAGAAAATAATATTTGGGAGTATTTTAATATTCTATGTATGTGGGTATGTTATTGTGTTGGAAATAGGGTTTATTTTCTATTAGGGCCAAAATACTGTGTTCATAACAACAAAAATAAGGACAATAATTATCATGAGACATTTACACAAAGACCTGTTTACTTATTTTATAGTTAGCAGAATAATTAATGTTTCTCATCTAAAAAAAATTCTTCCATTTTTCTCTTCTCTCTTTTTTTTGTGTTAACATTTTCTCCTTTTACTGACTCACATTTTTTTCCCCCTCCAGGCAAAACAGATTGATGTCGCGTGGATATTCCAAGTCGTCCTCAAAACTGTCCTGAAAGCTTCTGCCTTTAAACAACTTTTCCAGTTTCTACCAGAATTCTATATTGATACATGCATCAATACATACAATGCCCTAAAGAATTATTTTCATCCAACGGCAAATTTTAGTGACCTGCCTGGTAAGAAGAAAACCTATTCATTAAATACACACCTAATAAACTACTTTAATTATTCTGCATGTCTTTCTGCTAATTATCTCAATCTTTGTTGGTTTTTAATGCAGCCTTTCGACCCACACCCTACAACCTTCTTCAGTGGTAGATTACAGATGCAATGTAAAAAGCAAAAGATCTAAAGAATAGGTTGACTGAAAATTGAAAAATAGATGGAATAATTGATCAGGGAATAGTAACTGTTGCTTCATTATCACCTGTATCAATTTGAAATTTGATAATTTCAAAGATGGAGAGCTTTTCCCAAAAATATAGACTCTTGTTAATGGTTTTCTGAAGTTCTGGAATGAATTCAAGGATGATGTGGGATGGGTAGAGGAGGGGCATGTGCACACCTCACACACAGACACAATTCAACAATGTTCCAGAACACAATAGATATGCAAAGAAGTCCAGAGAGTACATGACTGAAAGAAGAAAAACAACAAAAAATTACCTATTTTCTTTATTCCACACATTTTCCCGTTAATTATCTGTGATAAAATTGGCACTTTTGCATAGAGTAACGGTTAATGAGCTAGTCTGCTTCATCATTTCAACTGAGTAATGAGTTAGATCCTCACTGGATGCTTTATACTTATCACCTTGTGCTAAACTATGCCAAGCATAATAAATTCCAGAGTGTGCTTCAATATAGGGCCATGGTTAGCAGTGATTGTCTCGTTGACCACTACTATTGAGTAATGAGTTAGATCCTCACTGGATGCTTTATACTTATCACCTTGTGCTAAACTATGCCAAGCATAATAAATAACAGACTGTGCTTCAATATAGGGCCATAATTGATATTCTTAAAATGTACTTTATGATAACAACCATTTCCTTGATCCCAGCTGAGCTAATTCTAGCCTTGCACAATCTGAAGTATGTGTTAGCTAAATATTGGATTAAAGATAGCAAATATAAGGATAATAGTCCACACACACACACACACATACATATATATATATATATATATATATATATATATATATATATATATATAAGGAAGGAGGCATAGTGGAGTAATTGATAGCGGCTTGGTATGAAGAATCAGAGATCTAAGTTTGAATTCCAGTCAGATCCATTACATTCACTTACGTGCTAATACCCTTGGGAAAGATATGAACCCCCTTCTCTCCCCAGCTATGGGTAATTAACGGGACAGACTGGATTTTATAACCTTGGGTGGCAACCAGTCTAGGAGAATGAAAAACTCTGAATTCAAAATCTGCCTGTAGAGGGTTGGGCTCTGTCAGGCTATCTTGCCTAAGAAACACCAATTCTACTGCGGATGCAGTACACATGGTGACTCTACGGGTCACAGGATAAAATATATAATTAATACACAATAAAATCCCAAATCACCTCATATGGGGAATAAACATATTTCAACCAACAAAATTTGTCAGTCTTATTCAGCCTCATTATAGACTGAGTTTCTGTTGGAATTAGAAATTTAACTGTGACAGCTACAAAAAAAAACTAATACAGAATTTATCCATTTCAATGTTTCAGTCAGACAAAAGGCACAAGACAGTGGTCAGGAGAGGGTGGAAAGTATTAGTCTTAAAGGGAAGAGGTTTTATAAAATTAAACCCGGATATTAACCTTATGACATTAAATTGGAGTTATACGAAGAATGAAATGTTAATTTGAAACTAAGAGACGAATAAAAAGCTGTTTAAAAAAATAAAAATAATAATGTAGATAAAGTTATGCTTAAAAATATAAAAAATCATACTTAAAAGTATTATTCCAAAGACAAGTTATATTTAAAAATAAGACATCTTTAAATAAGTTATATTTAAAAATAAGACATCTTTAAATAAGTTATATTTAAAAATAAGACATCTTTAAATAAGTTATATTTGAAAATAAGACATCTTTAAATAAGTTATATTTAAAAATAAGACATCTTTAAATAAGTTATATTTGAAAATAAGACATCTTTAAATAAGTTATATTTGAAAATAAGACATCTTTAAATAAGTTATATTTGAAAATAAGACATCTTTAAATAAGTTATATTTGAAAATAAGACATCTTTAAATAAGTTATATTTAATATAAAATCAATAAGTTATATTAAAGAACAAAAATATAAATAGAAATAAAAATATAATTGAAATGGGTAAAAATTGTATTAGTTTTCCGACGTTTTTTTGTTTTGTAGCTGTCACAGTTAAATTTCTAATTTCAACACGAACTCAGTCTATACCAGGATTGAATAAGACTGACAAATATTTTCAGCGGTCGAAATAAGCTTATTCCCCATATGAGGTGATTTGGGATTTTATTGTGTATTAATTATTTGCTCTGTAATAATAAATACATTGAGCTCTTTTTGTGGATCAGTTTTAATATTTTATATTACTAGGATCCACTTGGATTATATACCAATGGATATATTACCTTTTTATATATATATATATATATATATATCAGTGAACATCAAGAATTACTTTATCACATATGTAATTGAAATTTATTTATTTCAAATATAGAGTTTTCCTCCTTCCTTCAAAAAATGTTACCTCTTGTTAATGGTTTTATAAAATATTGGAATTATTTTATTATACCATGTGTTTTTCAGGTAATTATCTCAATTTTTGTCGTTTTTAGCATTTCGACCCATATATTCTTTGGTCTTTGCTCAGATTACGTTTGACAATGGCATAGCCATATCCTAATGTTAAGAGATTGAGCCCATGAAATGGTACCAGCATGGGTGCCAAATAATTTTCAATTCTTCCTATATTTTTGTTTTGTATTTAAAATCAAAATGCAAGAAAGATAGCTTTTTAAAGTTATTTTTTACAGTTTTTTTTTTCAGTTTAAATTGTTGTAATAAAATGAAGATGTTATAAGTTTTGTGTATTTTTAACACTGCCTCTTGCTTTGTTGTCAAGGGTACAAAGGGTTACATTGATTCTGTACTGCAGTGGCATTGTCATTATGTATGGAATTTGTGATATGAAATTCTATGGGATTGTCCAAAATCAAACAGGAGTTTATAACATGATATGGTTTGTTTTGGTCTGCCAGATGCCAATGGTCTCCAGTGTGTCCCAGGAAACTGAGCATATTGCGTTCTGTGTTGTCTCTGGCTTCAGTTCTTCAACAAATTCTTCATAATAGATTACCTAGACAATTTCTTTTTCTTAATATGAGGGAATAGTCATTTTTAAAGAGAAAGTCGGAGTGAGATGATCATGTGAGTGCATGCTAGGATTTCATTGCCACATGCTGACTTGCCTCACTGAGGAATCTGGATGCAGGAGGTGTGTTGATTCCTCAAATTCGTGCAGTCATCTCTGTCTTTGTGCCTTTTTAGTAAGAAGGCAATCTATCATAGAATGTTACACCCAGGGTTTTTCTGACCAGTTGTTTGCCATTCTGGCCCAGCTTCAACATTCTATAACAAAAAACATCAACTTTTGGCCAATTAAAACAATGAGCAGAAAAACTTCTTTCAAGGTTAAGTGATAAATTACAAAAATGCCAATGAAAAATTAATTGGATTCGAATTTAATTGTGACACTCTGATTGGGGCACTTACATAAAAGTCGATGGTGTGTGATTTTATCTCAGTCTTTTGTTTTTTTAAAAAAATACAACTAACCACCATTGCAGACATGTTGGAGATTTACAACAACTTGTGAAATTACAAAATTCGTTATTTTAGCACGGATACAAGGTTATTTTGGCATAAAGTGTAACGAGAAAGTGGATGAACTGACAAAAAAAACTCCATAACATGAAAATAAGGAAAGAGAAAATCACCTACTTGAAAAAAGAATTTGCGTTTTATGCATGGTCTGCCGAAGGAAAAATAAAAAAATTGTTAGCAAAAAACCTGCTATTTTAATTATCAGGATAACTATGCTAATGTTCTTTCCTCCTTGATTGGTGTGGCCAGTCAGAAAAATCACTCTGTGAATAAAGGCCATTGCTTTTGATTAGCAAGAACAATTTTTGACCTTGGTGAGTGAAAGTGCATTTTCTCTGTTGTGAGTGAAACGTTGGATTTTTGACCCCTTTTCTTGGTATTAATTTGCCTGTTGGACTTTTTATGACTGCCATGCCTTTTGGACTTTTGGCACACAAATTTGATTTTTACTGACTCCATTGGTTAATACTCTAATACCAGTGATGGCATCCTACTAGTTTGCACAAACCAATTCTTAAAATTATAAAAGCTTAGCAAACCAATTGTTGGATTATCCAAAAATAATCTTATATATTAATAGCCGATGGTCTAGGTAAAATGTTAGTTATGCTACGCTCATGCAACCACCTACTGTTTTGAAGCTAAAAATGTAGTAAATCTTCTTGTCATAAATTTAATGGGTCTTCTATTGGATCTTTGGCACTGCAGCAATTCAGTTCAAATGTGGCTAAGAAATGATAACACAGCCGATGATACAAGAGTCAAAAAGCATCAGACTCCTGAAGAGAAATATGATGAGAACAGAATTTCAATCTGGAAATAATATCTTAATAAATAAATATTTTGTATTAACATTATCAAAATGGTTTAATTCTTTTTCATACTATAAAGTGATTTGTTTCCATACTCAGATTAAAAAGAAAATAAGCAGAATAGCTTCCTGAAGGTTACTTGTCTTTATAGAACTTCTTCCTGCAAATTTGAGATGCCACCACTGGAAATAACTAATATAAAAATTCCGTATACAGAATTTAAATAGAAAATTGACGGCTGTCTAAAAACAAATGGCAAGAAATATGAAACACGTTCTCAGAAAACCAACTTTACAAACACCAACCAAGTGTCAAACAGAAAAACACAAAACTACTAAAAGGACAAAGAGAAGAGTCTATGCAAAGTAGAGTGTGTATTGGAAATACAAGACTAACTCGGGTACACCTGCTAAAAGCTGAAGATGTACCTCGATACACCCCTTGCGATCATAGATTAACAGTTAAACACATTCTGGTTGAATGTAAAAGCTGTCAGCTTTAAACATTAGCAAATACTACAATGTAAGAAATGTAAAAATACTAAAGATGTTTTCCATTGCAGGATAAGAGGGATTCTAAAAAAAAATAGGAATTTTTGAATTAGTTTAAAAATTGTTTATGTATGGATCTATAAGAATGACTGGTTTAAAATGAGAAGGTCATCTGGTTTGTGTTTTTTGCTGGACGGGTGGATCCAGCAAAGGAATCAATGAATTGATATTAATGAGGAGAATAAATCACACCCTTTCTTCATCTGGCCAACTCATTTTCCAATTATTATTTTGATTTTATATATATTATTATATCATATCTTTTATTTCCTATATATACAAAGTTCACCAAAAAAAAATTTTTTCCTTTCCTGAAATGTGTATACATTTTTTTGATGGACTTTGTGTGTGTATGTATGTATGTGTATATATATATATATATAAATGTGGTTTAAATTAAATTAATCTGACCTAATTTATTTATTTTTTCTCTTCTTTTAGATCAGGCTGACTTAAGCGCACGATTTGCATTGTTTCTTACAAAGCACTTCTCAGATAACAGAATTGTTAACTCAGGTAAATTTTTTTTGTAATTTGATTCTTTGTGCCTCCCTCTCACCCCACTAAATGAATATTACAACTGTTGGTAATAGTAATATTAACCGTTTCCTTATAAGGAAACATTTGTCATTTATTGACTGAACAGCCAGTGTTACTTTTGGTTGAAATTTATAAAATCTTTCTATTAAAACAATTTACTGTTTAAAAATCCAAGTGTGAAAGAGAATTTATTGAAAGAGTATGATGAAACTCTTTCAGAAATGAAAGAGTAGCTCTACTCCAGAGAGTTTATCATTTTGAGTGAAGTTTTTTATGTTTATTTAACCTTTCATGGGTTATTGAAAGCCAGAACCTATTTGGGATTGTAAAATTTTTTTTTTTGCAATTGAATATTGCATTAACACTTTTTTTTTTTGAGATAACAGTGATTACAGGTCCTACTATTTAACCCATAACTGGAGGAGTCTATCATAGAAGGTTGCCTACAGTGCTCAAAAGAAAATGGTAAATGGAAATACTTTTATGGTCAAAGAATGTTAACAGAGACAAATGTTGTACTGCTTTTTTTTTGTTTCTCGCTCAATGCGCCACACCTTTTCAGGATGTCAGTAATTATGCCTTCATATCTTTGTATATTTTCTTATTCTCAGTCAATCATTGGTAAATTGCATCCTGCAGACTTTCTTAATGTCATGTTTAATTTCATTTATTAAAAATTTGTTTGTTTTATAATTAGTTCTCATTTGTTCACTCACACTGTCTCTCACCTAAAGACGATTGGAGAACTAGTTTCAAAGGGAAATAACTGTTAAATGCCAGATTAACCTCCTTTACATATTAATACACATGGTATTGTAGTATTAGAGCAGGTTGATTTTTTTTTTTTTTTTTTTTTAAATCAACATTGCACTCAGGGTGAAAGCTGGGTTTTGATGTGATAAGCACTGTCATCAAAACTTAGTTACAGAGCTTTTACTTATTTTTGAGCATTTAGGTTTAAAGATCATCTGAAAAAATGTACAGAAATAACTAATTTCCATAGGCTTTTGCTTACAAACTGACTTCAAAATTTTACTGTTTCAAGAATAAATCCAAATAAAGTTGATACCTTTCATATTAGATCCATTGAATGGAAAATATATTCAAATCAGAATTCTAATTATGAATCACCAAAAGCAAAATATGTAATTTTTTACTGTATTTGATAAGTGAAAATTGTAAATGATGACAAAAAGGCTAATCAATGAAGAAAGTTTTATACCATTTGTTAGGCTATAATTAATAAAAAACAAAAAATAAAAATGTATATAATACCATAATACTTCTGGGTACAAATTAAGTCAAAATGTTTTAAATTTATGTTGTTTATTGAAAATCATACTAGGACTGTGACACTGTATAACATTTTAATATAGCTAAATTGTTCAGTATTGTGGAGCAAGCCGCTATAGTGAAATGCAAAATAAATAAGAGAACTGTCCAATAAACAAAATTGACAAAGTTTGCAATAAACAATTACAATAACAAGAAAAAGAAAAGAACAGGGCAAAAATAATCAAATGCAAGTAGACAATATATGCAAGGCAAATTAATAATAATAATTAGGCAAAGCAACAGTAATATGACAAAAAAGTTCCCAAACTAAGAATTGGGGTTGACACACGAGAGCAAATTTGGATAAGTGAAACGTTGTAACTTCAAAATGAGATAGACCGGGACTGAGTCAGATGAACCAACCTATTGGCTAGGAAAAAATACCAGCATGCATTTGTGTGCTTCTGCCTATAAAATGGAGACGGGCAAGTGTTTTGATGTCATTTCTGGGGATTGAAACCAACAAGTCACTTTGAAGTAAGTGAATGTCATATTTGTTAGCACAATGATTAACTTGTGCCTTGCTTCTTGATTATATACAATTTGTAAAGCTTCAGTAGGAAGATAATATTTACTAAAATTTTGTTTGTTTCAATTAGCTTTCATTTGTTCATTCACACTGTCTCTCACCTAAAGAGGATTGAAGAACTAGTTTCAAAGGGAAATAACTGTTAAATGCCAGATTAACCTCCCTTACATGTTAATGCATGTGGTAGTGTAGTGTAGTGTAGTGTAGTTTGACTACACATGCATGACAATAATGAAGTACAATGCTTCTTGAATTTTGTAACCTTTTGTTGAACATAAAGTTTTCAACATTTAAAATCATTTACATTTTTTACTACAGAAGACGGTACATGGAAACATTTTTGCTTTAGAAATGGAAAATGTTCATAATAATTTTTTTTCACTGGAGAGGAAATTAATTTTTTTATTTCAAAAATCTTTTTTTTTTTGTATTTTCAAATTTTTGTAAACTAGAAACACGTGCTGTTAATGACATGATCATCAGTGATAAATTTATACCAACACTTCAATTTTTTTAATCATAGAAAAGTATTTTCTGAAAATAAAAGTAATAAACTTTTTCCCCATTTTTAAGGGAGATGCTTACACATATGGTCATCTGTACTTTCAACAAAAAATTACCTTGAAGTCTTTTTTTAGTAATGCAACTCACCTTATGATGAATCATGTCTTATGTGGCCCACTGGTCAGAAAAGATTGCCCATGCCTGCTTTGAATACTTGTTTCTTTACAAACCCTATCACCATCTATTTGCACACACTTTTCAACAAGGTTTCAAGCTGACGTCTTTTGTTTCTCTAGCTTTCAGTGTGCCCTGTCAATGTTAAATTCTCCAAACCTTCTTTCCTTCTTAGGTGTTAGAAAAAAATTTAATCTGTTTCAATGCTAAAAAAAGCAAACAAAAAGAAATATCAAAAGTATTTTGCAGTTCAGTTAAGAGATTTTTTTTAAATGCCATCTTGCTTCAGGATATAGTTGATCATGGATCTTCACAGCTTCCTTTTCTTTGACATCAGTGAATTGCCATAAATTCTGGAAAAAGATAGTGAAATGGTTTACCACTACTTTCTCAAAGGTTTTGAATTCACAGTAATCTTTCTTTTAGACTTGTTGCCACTCGAGGCAAGAGTCCAGTATATTTATTTAAAATATCATTTCACTTCAGGTTGTAGACTTCTTGGGAAAGATTGTGGAGTGGTTTCCATTGCTTTCTCCACAGATTCCTTTTCTTTATTATCTGTGAATTGCCATGGCTTATTGAGAAAGATAGTGGAGTGGTTTCCTGTTGCCTTCTCCACAGATTCCTTTTCTTTATTATCTGTGAATTGCCATGACTTCTTGGGAAAGATAGTGGAGTGGTTTACCATTTTACTTACTACTTGGTTTTGAATTCAGTGTAGTCTTTCTTCTAAACTGGTTGCCACTCAAGGCTAGATGGAGCAGCCCAGCATGCTCTTAACCCTTATGAAAATATACTTTTGAATCAGATCTAAAAGAGGTAATAATATACAAAAGTTTCTAACAGATTATTTAGATAAAATCTTTTATACATCAAAATATTTCTCAAGGCTTTCTATAACCTTACTGCTGTAACAGGGTGTGTGCTGGGCCTCTGTTTAAACATTTAAATGCGTGAGATTACAGGATGGATGGCGATTTGGAGGAACTACTAATTCAATAACAAATACCCAGGAGAGAAGGTTCAATGCTTGAGAAGAAAATAAAAAATGAAACGTGTTGAATTATATGTTTTAAAACAAATGAAATTAAAAACAGTTCCAAGTGGAATCAAACCCAAATTTTACTAGACAAGATTTGACAAAATTGAGCCAAACCGAGAATCCCAACCTTATTCACTTCCTGCTGATAAAAAATAAAAAAAATAAATGTGTTGTCTGAATTCCTTGGGGTCTGGAGGACTTGGAAGTCACACATTTTGTTTACAATACATCTTTATCTGTAGAGAATATGTGTAGTCACAGAAAATAATGATCTAAATTATTTTAGACAAACAAAACATCTGTTTTATTCATGTTGATCACCACAAGAATTCAACTATCTTTATGAAAGAAGGAAGGCTTTGAATATACAAAGGAAATACCACAAAGCCAATTAGAAAGATCACCTAAGATTAAGATGTGCCTTTTTCTGTGACAATCATTATTTTGGATTTCTGGTGAAGAGTTTCTTACCAATAAGAACACCAGCTGGTTAGATATCTATGTAATAAAATTGTACACTGTCATTTTCTGGAGCCTGTTTTGTGGTTTCTTTATGGAGGGTTTTACTAGCCATTTCACATGACTCTTAACGGAACAGTTCACTGAGCAAGGTGGTGATACCCAACAGTTACAGATCTGGAAAATGGGCTATACGTAGAAGAACTTCCAATTCCAGTTCCATGATATTCTACTGCTTTACATTTACAATATGAAGACAAACATTGTTAGGTAATAAAATTAATTCCGTTGTGTGTATGGGTAAACTTGAAGACAGGACCTTGTTTTTACTGTTGTGGAGTTTAATTCTTTCTCTGCCTCAGCAAACATAAATTCAAGGGTCAAACAAAAGACGACATTGAGTAGGGGTAAATAAATGTATAATTTATTTATGTATATGCAAAATCTGGTAAATTCAGTCTATTGCTAAGTCAACAGGGAGAGAGAGTGGGGAAATTAGAAATGAAATGAACATTTGGTGGTGGCCGTCAGTGGCAACTCTCTCAGTGTTGGTGTCGACATCAAACACTGGTCTGTGTTGGGTCTGTTTGAATATGGGCATATATAGTTTTTAGTCAGCTCGAAATTAAGTTTTTGATTTTTGAGCAGGAGTGGTTCTGACTGGGCATAGTATCTTATTTTGTTTTGGTTAAAGTGGACATGTGCAAATGAACAAAAAAATGTATTTATGCAGTCTGCTTTGGGTCGTTGAGCAGTCGACATCCAGTTTGTGTAGAAAATGTGAGAGAAGTGACAACTTTGTGCTGAGAAAAATATATATACTTTCTTTTCCAACCAAGCCAGTTGCTCACAGTAGCAGGTTAGTTATATCATGTTGAAACACCAGTTCTTGTACTATCACCAAAGTTAAGAAATGTTGAACTGGATCAGTAACTACATAGGTGACCACTTTGGAATACCAGGTGCTGTAAGCTTGGTGTAATGAATAATGGTTCAGAATTGTTAATCGGAGTGCCAAGTTCCAATTTCGGTTGGGTTAGTTATATTCACTTACCCTTTTCCCTCCAACTATGGGTTAATTAGTAAGACTTGTATCACAAAATCATTCTTATCACCAAATAAAAAATATCCTTATATTCTAAGAATATTTTCTGGCTTTAAATAAACTGCAAAGACTATTTAAAGCTGTAAAAAAAACAAATCCATCAATCACTGTAGCATTATTAATAAAAGTTTGTCCTGTCTACAATAATCTATAATAATAAACTGCAGTGTACGTATATCTATCCATTTTTTTCAATCTCAACGAATCATCAACAACCTGAATATAGGTCCCATATCAATCAGCTCGATGTCTTTCACAAAAGTAGTCTCCATGCTATTTGCAGCTATACTATTGATGATAGGTTGCTCAACGCAGATCTTCTCTTAAAATGCAGCATTGGTGGAATTGAGACTTTCCTGATGCAGTCACAACTTCACTGGGCTGGTCATGTCGCAAGGATGAATGACAACGAAATACCTAAAGTTGTCATGTATAGCCATCTTGACAGTGGATAAAGGACTGTTGAACAGTTGTGGCTCAGGTATAAAGACAAGCTAAAGATTAGTCTCTCAGCTGTCAATGTGCCCCATATTAACTTTGAGCGAGTTGCCCTGGATAGAAATAACTGGAGATATTTGTGCCAGAGTTGTATCAGAAATTTTGTTGACTGGTTAAGAGACGAAAGACAACAGCAAAAAGCATCAGCAGCAGATATTCCTGTTCCTATGTCCTGGGATGTTCACTGTTGGACAATATGTGGACTTATATGCAAGTCTGAAGTGTCACATACGACACAAACATAAATAGAGAATGAGGTTGTTGGATCAAAATTGATAGGAGTGTCTATCATCATCATCATCATAATAAATATAAATATATATATATATATATATATATAATATATATATATATATATATATAATATAATATATAAATACATATAATATATATATATATAATATAATATATATATATATAATATATATAATATATATATATATATATATATATATATAATATATATATATATATATAATATTTATATATAATATATATATATATATATGAGCGAGTGGTGTGGAAGGGTTGGTTATAAAGATCTAAAAAGACTGATTTGCTGGCTGGATATCGAGAGAATAAGCAAAAGATTGAAAACATGAAAATTATGGTAAATTTAAATTTTTTATGAACAGGTAGAGCAAGAGGAAGATAAAGGAAAGGATGCAGATATGTGTTTCTGTAGCATTTTGACAATGTGCAATGAACATGGGAAAGGATAGGGAATAGATTAAGAAGATACAGATAAAGGGTGAAAGAAGATAATAACTCCATCTTATTTATGAACCTCATAGAATTTTTCATCTTTAGCCAAAATATGAGTGCAAACAAATCAAAGAATTATGCATTGATAAAACCTTGAGGCTTTTTTTCTTTTTGTTGAAACGTTTATCTCTTTGTTTTCCAGATCTTCGTGACAATATCACACAAGCGTTGGCCTGTTTTGCCTGTTTCCCTTATTCGCTTGAAGCCTTAGAAAATTTGCCAGTGGACATGTGAGGATTTTTTTTTTTTTACTTTCTTTGTTGTTATTTTCTGAACATTGCTTAATTATGTCCCAAGGCCACAACTATGTGGCACTCAGTGAGAATCAAAACCACTGCTAATGATTTGCAAGTTCGGCTTGTTGACTGTTGCAGATCTCTTTCTTCATTGGAGTCTCAAAACAAAAAAATGCAAATCTTTTTATTATCTTCAACTATTATAACAAGCATATTTATTATTGTATAGTAATTGCAGTCCGCACTGGGTGTCTTCATACCTGTGGTCTGCCCTGTTGGCAAAGTGTACAATATACTAACTACATGTCCAGCAGAAGGTTAAGACTCCCCTGCTCTGAAAGGAAACAGTCTATCTTTCAACAATAGTATTCAATGCACAGACAAATAGTAGATTTGTAAATATGAAAGATGGACTCTGATGAGAAAAAAAACTTCTGGCATGACACCAAACTTTCCTTGCAGTAGATGCAGCTATTGATTTGATGAAGGATGTGAGGCCAAGAAGGTGCAGTGTGAGTCTAGCGTCAGCCATGCTGATGGCAAGCAGGAAAGTTTCTCTATGGTGGTTAAATGAGAGCAGTTTCATTTTGGAGGCATTAAAATTTACAAGCCATTTTCTGCTCCAGTTAACCACTGATTGGAAGTCCTTTTCAAGAGCAGTGGTCAGATTAACTTTGTCAGCTCTGACAGATTTACTGTTGAGACAGGAGTAAATGGTAGTGTCATCTGCATAAATGCCTATTTGGGAACTGATGACATCAGGAAGATCATTGATGAAGATCTGAAACAGTGTAGGACTCAGGATAGAGCTTTGGGGGACACCTGCATTCATGTGATAGAATCTGCAAGCAAGCCCATTCAGAATAATCTTCATGATTTGATCAGAGTGATTTAATTAAATCAAACAGCCATCCAGTAATACTATAGCCCTGGAGCTTGCATAGAAGACCAGCAAGCCAAACACCTGTGAGATATCTAGAGTAAAGCTTCACCATTCTTATCTTATATACAGATTCAATGATGGCTGTTAACACATAGTAGACCTGGCAAAACGGAAGCCATATTGTTTGTCCAAGAGGAGGTCATGAGAAGTAAGATGCTTAACCACGTTAGCATTGATTAGAGCCTCGAATACTTTGCCAAAATGTGGTAGGAGACTAATAGAGTGATAGAGAAGGTTCTCCAGGGTTCTTAAAAACAGGAACTAATACTTCCAACAAACGGGAAAGCAGGAAGCAACGAGGCAATAATTGTAGAATTTGAAGAGAACTAGAGCCAGCTTGGGTGCGCATTTCTTTAAGACAATGGCTGGAATACCCTCACCTCCGCCTGCCTTGTGGGAGTCTAATTTAAAAATGATATCTGAGACCAGTAACAGGGTTATGCACATATCACTTAGTAGAGCCTCTGTCCTAATGGGGAAATTGTATTTGCGTACTCCAGATGAATCAAGTGTTGAGTTGGAAGAGAATTTACAAACAAAGCATTCAACCTTATCTGCTGCAGGCATCAGGACTTCAAATTGATTGGATAGAGGATGGATTAAGGATTTGCTGTTGGTCAGCACACTCTTGCAGAGCCATCAATAATCTCTGGAGCCATACTTGCAAGATGCTATACGTTGTTTCAATCTATCAGCAAACAGTAACTTTATATTATCAGAAATTCTATATATCACATATGGGAATGGTGGAGAAAGAAGAGATAGCCGAGTTAGAGAGAGACAGAGACACATGTAAGAATGGTATGAAAATTCAAGAAAGAGATCCCTAGCCAGTGGGTGATGTTTGCAGACATAAACTCCCAGGCCATTCATGTGGACATTAGAGTCCTTTCTAAAGAGAGGAAGGTAGCCAAGAATCAAGAAATTAGAGAAGTGGATTGAAGAGTTAAGATTAATTTCTCAGACAGCTAGAATGTTTGGAGATTTTTCAAAGAGGAACAATTCCACACTGTAGAAATTGGTACAAATACCACGAATGTTGGAAAAAGAAAGGTTGAGGACTTTAGGTGTTTTTTGTGCTGGTTTAGTTTTATATCTTTGGTCATTATGAGCAAAAGACAAAGAGGCATCCATTGCAATCAGACGTGTCACTCTGGTACAACCTCTTGTGTATTATAGCGGTCGAGTATGCAAGTAGAAACCAAGGAAATGAATGCAATTTAACTTGGTATTTCCTTACTGGAATGAAAGCCTTAGTGCCGGCTTTCACCCAGGAGGAAACCTCAGATGGTTTAGTTTTATATCTTTGGTTGTTTATAGTCATGGTGTGTTGTTTTGATAAGGAAAGTCCTAGGATAGTAGTAGCAGTTAGTTGTCTAATGTAACATGTGCCGGAAGGGAACTGGTGCTGAATGCCTCGGGGTTGCCCACTGAAGGTGTTTACAGGGACAACCTTCCATGCACAACATGGCACTACAAGAACCCTGATATTATGCGACTGTTGATCAGAGCAACCTCTGAAGACGCTATGCAAGAGTTCGGGCTCCTAACTACCAGTCAGGAACAGCAAGCAGAAAACTGCCAACCTGATAACCTCAATATGAAGAGACGTTGTCACCATCCACACATATCACAAAAAATTCATGACAACACCGCTATTAAGGACTAAAGAAAGGAACTGGGAACCCGTTCCTAAACAGGAAATAAGGGATGAACCTCTACTCCTGTTCAAGAGAAGGACAAGCCGTATGGACTGGGTGATAGGAAAACCTTACTCCTATTAAAGTCAAGATATCAATTAGAAATTTAACAAAGAATTAAAACTGGTAGAGACCTTACCTCTGAAAGATCTTTGAAAACAGTCCTGGATTTGACTTCAGTTATTTCAAAGAATGTCTGTTCAGATAACTTATTTGGAGAGTCAATCTATGGCCCACAAAACTTTTTGTTCATGCATTGTTTAACTGACATCCTAGTATATTAAGGGGGGAGAAGAAGTAATAGGTAGTGGGGGGGAGTCTGTCTCTAGAATCATGAGTGAATGGCCAGTAGCAAGAGGGTAAAAAAAGGAAAGAAAAATAAAAAAACAAAACACAAAGGCTGATTAAATATTAAGATTAATTTTAATCAAAATGATGAATGATTCAAATGTGAAATTTAACTTGAATTTAAACCATCAAATACAATGGAGAATATCAATTTGAAAAAGAAGAAAGAATTCAAAAAGATAGTTCAGATGGTGCAGTTACTTCTGGGAAGAAACTGTGACGTCCTACACATGTGGCAGCTGCTGATCTAGGGTGTTGTCCTGGTAGCGACGCCACTTGAGACGCTGACCCTGAGTGGGTGGTGTGATTTTGCAATCACGACACCGTATGTGAGTCAGTCTAACCCTGGGACACCCGCTGAAGTCCTGATCGCGACGAGAGATGTGACACTCTAACCCTGCTGGTTACCATGGCATCGGATGTGAGATTCTAACTCCTGTCTTGGTCGCGGATGATGTCTGGTTAGAAACAGCATTAGCCTTGTCATCCCCAGCTCGCCTCCAACGAAGCAACTACTTTGATCTCGGTCCAACCTACCCACGTTGTGATTTGATCTTAGGTTGACAAGATTAATCAGGCATCAGGCCATAGTCCGAACCGAATCTGGGTCAAATGTGATGCTGCACAAATGAATGTAGAAGAAAAATAAAGGAACAATTCAAAGAGTTCAAATGTTGTTAAGGAATAACAATTTACTTTCTATCTGTTTGTTTGGATACAGTAGTACATCTTTCTCTCTCAGCCCACGTCTATGGATTGTGACACTTCTGCGTTCTTAGCGAGTTTTAGTATTTTAAGTTGTGTTTCAGTAAACGGCTTTTGGTATCTTCAATCGACGTTTGCTAAAACTGGCCTTGGTATCTTCAATTGACGTTTGCTAAAACTGGCCTTGGTATCTTCAATCGACGTTTGCTAAAACTGGCCTTGGTATCTTCAATCGACATTTGTTAAAACTGGCCTTGGTATCTTCAATCGACGTTTGCTAAAATTGGCCTTGGTATCTTCAATCGACGTTTGTTAAAACTGGCCTTGGTATCTTCAATCGACGTTTGCTAAAACTGGCCTTGGTATCTTCAATTGATGTTTGCTAAAACTGGCCTTGGTATCTTCAATCGACGTTTGCTAAAACTGACCTTGGTATCTTCAATTGATGTTTGCTAAAACTGGCCTTGGTATCTTCAATCGACGTTTGCTAAAACTGGCCTTGGTATCTTCAATCGAAGTTTGTCAACTGGCTTTGGTGGAAAAATCTAAGTCAGACTTCACTGAACTGTTCTTGGCTAGAAGTCGAAAAGCGTGGAATTCGTGCGGTCACCTGTTGCGAGGCTTATTCTCAAACTCTCACACTGCAACTCAAAAAGTGGCTGAAACTCTCTGGAACTGTTACTGGACTGAATGAATGCCCAGGGATGTTCATTTATATGGACGTTGACCAAAACCCGGTGTGGGGCCAGACGCGGTCTGGGTCCCTCGATAATTTCACATACCCAATAAGGATTTTCTTTGTTTTCTGACAGGAAAATTTATCACTTTCCATTTTTGGAAATCTTATCGTGCTTTGTTCAGAGGGGTTCTCCCCCTTTCGTGAGGAGAGGTCAGAGGAGAATTACCCTCCTAGGACTCTTCTTCTTCATACCAGTACCTCATACCAAACTCTTCGAGGGGCGTCAACAACAATTCCCTTCCTTCTCGTATCCTCACCTTCTGTGAGGAGAGGTCGGAGGAGAATTATCCTCCTAAGACTCTTCCTTTCTCACATTGGTACCTCACACTAACCTCCTTGTGGGTGTCAACAAGTTTCTCCTTCTTTACCATCACCTCTGCCTTCATGCTACCCTGGTGTGGGTTTGGCTAGGCTGGTGTTGGCTTACATTGACACTCCAAGGGAAAAGAAAAGAAAGAAAAAGAATTATCCTTTTCCTGTGTCATTCCAAAAATCTTTATGAATGTCACATGGCCATAATTTTAAAAAAATTCCTTTCTGTTATCAACAGAATTCTTCTAGACCTCACAGAGTGTGCCTGCAGAATTATTTTTATCTTACTCTGGACATCTGGTCATCATCCAGCACATTTATTGCTGACTTTTCAACTATTGTAATCAGCCCTTAACTGGGTGGTTTTCATTTGACGAACAAAATCCCTTTTTCTTATTGTTTCAACTGTCCAGATGACCATTTCTGGTGACAGAAATCCTTTGTTGTATACACAGTTTTTGTCCATATCAATGATTTTGTTTCACTTAATTCGATTAATTCCGTATTCCTTGTTAACCAAATTTCGTTGACCCCCTTTTCTCCATACGCGGCTGACCGACATTTGGAACATCGAGTGCGAGGTATACGTGTGGTCAAAACCGTTGTTCTTATAAGGATATTAATTAATGTTGACAGAACTGAGATCCGCTTTTCTACGACTTTCTTTTTTCTGGCGAGAAAGGAAGAACAATCATATTCCGCCCCGCAAATGAAAACAAAATAAAAAAAAATCTTTTACACATTCTTTGTTTGTAAAAAGAAACAAATAATGTCGCTCAGTATGTCTTTCGATCTATCTATTGCTTTAGTAACTCCCATTATTAATTTCTGTGATTAATTAATTAATCAATTAACCACTGTAGCTAAATAGTGTCACAAAACAAAGAAAGAGAAAAAAAAATATGAATGACCAATTCAGACAAGAATTAAAAATAGCCAATTCATCTGAAAGAACTTTGAAAGAAAAAACAGTCCTGAGTTTGACTTCCAGTTATTTCAAAGAATGTATATTCAGATAACTTATTTATTTTGGGACTCAGTCTGTGGCCCACAGAACTTTTTGACCCTGAAATGTTTAACTGATATTCATATTTTGATTTCATGTCTTTGTATCCTTTAAATGTATGTCTATTTCTGTTTCAGTAAGAAGACGATGATGTATTCTCTCATTGCTCCTTATGACAACCGGTCATGGGCACAGACCAATTGGATTTTAGTGCGCATTTGGAAAGTGAGTTTCTCCATTGAAGCTTTAAAATCTTTATTTCAGATTGCATTTTAATCATTACACACCACACTCCCCCAGGCTAAAAGCTCTATCTCTTCTCCCCTTCTTTCTCGCAGTTGTTAGTTGCTAGCTCTGTTAATACTAACCTTCTGGATCATCTGGCTTTCTTTTCTCCCCTAGGTTTGGGTCAGTGTGTCATCTTGATAGGGTTGATTTGGGTTTTCCCAAAATCCTCTGATGTTGGGATTGACAGTATCCTTATATATACATTGTGTACCACAGACAAGATTGCATTATTCCTGCCATGTAGCCATGGTAAACTTTTGTTTCAGTACAACCAAGCACACATTGGAATAATGTTGGAATAAGAACACTTTCAATAAAATGCACAACACCGTTGATAACTCTAACAACAGTTTTAATGAATATGAAAAAAAAAACTGGCTGAATAAAATGTTCCTATTATCTACTGCAGATCAAGTTCTCTACGATGGTGATTTGGGAAATGTTACAGATGCTGAAGTAATAACCAATTAATCAACTCTTCCTCAATTTTTCAAAGTAATAACCAATCAGTCAACTCTTACTCAATTCTTCTGTCATGCCTTTATCTATGTTTTTGCTCTGGCCCAAGAATTTCAGTTGTACTCTTTAGTGACAACTGTTTACAAGCAATCCCAGGCTGCTCTGAACCAACTTCTCATTGAACCTGCTCTCTGACTGTCAACTTAGGGCCTGTTGTTTATATAGACAACTCCCCCGCCAAAATTTGACATTGAAATATCTAATTTCTCCACCTGACCTTCTTAAGCTTCGGAGACCGTGTTAAAAAAAATATATGATACTTCCTTTGTTTAAAATCTTTGTGGATATCTTTCTATAAAAGATGTTTTGTTCTTTGTTCAGAATAATCTATAAGAACACATACATTGTGAACAGATAGCATAGTGTAAACAAACTACCAAATTTTAATTTCTCAGGACCTAAGAAATTCCAACAAAACATTAATCATGTCTTCTTATCAGCAGAAGTGGATCCTATTGGCTTTACTCCATTTTACTGAATCCTGTAAAAGTTGAATCTGGGTTCAATTCTATTTGGAACTGTTCACAATTTCTTTTTTTATTATTTTAAAACATAATTTTGAAACCATTATTTTTCTCATTTATTCTCAACCGACTGAGAATTTTAATAATTATTATCCAATTAGTAATCACTCCAAATCACCAGTCTTCAATTTCATGCATTTGAATGTTTAAACAGGGTCAGTACCCTGTTACACCTGCATGAGCCTTTAAAGTTTTTTATTTATTTTTTGTTGTTGTTGTTGTAAATATGTTGGACTGCATTTTCATTATAATTGTTATTTTATATAACAGCGACTGGTATAAAAATATGGTTTAAATTTTGCTTAACACTTCGCACTATATGAAATATAAGATGGAGTATCTTCCCTTTCTGTGAAGGTACAAATCTATGAGTACATGAGGTTTTTTTGTGTGTGTGTATGTATGTATGTATGTATGTATATATATATATATATATATATATATATATATATATATAAACACACACACACACGCATATAATCTCTCACACACACACACACATATATATATATATATATATATATATATATATATATATATAATCACATATTTATAAGTGTACCATGCTTTGAATATTGCTGACACATATGGTCTGAATTCATCCTCTCATTTCCTTTCCTTAAAGAACTCAATAATGTGAAACAAACGCTAGTTAAGAACAGTTTTACAAACTACCTCATCGACCACCAGACTAGAATGTTTCTTTCTAAAGTAACTAATAGCAATACTGAGCATTCAGATAAAAACAATAACATTAATATTTTATATAAAAACCAAATACACATTAACTATAAGCAAGATGAATTTTCTCTTATTAGCATTATAAAGAAATACAGAATCCCAGTTGATCAGAACAAAAAAAAATTAAATTATCTACTATAAAAAAAATTAATAAAATTCTCTAAGTCAAAATAATCTGTTTAATTTAGTCAGTCAGTTATGTGACATGCGTGATACACACTTAGATGATCATGTATCTTTTGATACATGACTGATGAGGCAGATCTTTCTCCGTAGTCGGTTACCATTTCTTTCTGCGGTAGACCAGTTCCCATCCAAAGCTATAGAACCTGGTCTGTCCTGCTACTTACCAATAGCTGGGGGGAGAAAAAGAGGATTCAAACTTTTCCCAACGGTATTAGCATGTAAGTGAATGTAATGAGATTTCCTTAAAACTGTACTGAATGAATTATTTAAATAATATTTTTTTTAAATTAATTTTTATTATTAATATAAACATTAGACAATATTCTTTCCTTTTTCTACCCTGGTTGACCCTTATGTCCAGAGCAGGAAATTCATGTGGACTTAGCATAAGGACAAAAAGAACTTTAGAAAATAAATATCTTTCTGAAAATGTTGTTTATACAGAAATTTTAGAGAGGTAATACAACTTTTCTCTGTCTATAGGACAGGTATTTGGATAGTTTATTGATAAATAGATATGAAGAGACTGATACAGAGAGAGAAAGATGAAGAGATAGACAGAGAGAGATAGATATGAATAGTTAAAAATCTATCTATTTGGATAGTTTATTCATAAATTTGAAGAGACTGATACAAAGAGAGAAAGATGAAGAGAGAGAGATATGAAGAGAATCTGGAGTTAAAAATCTAAGTGCACTTAGCATAATGAAAAAAAGAACTTTAGAAAATAGATATCTTTCTGAAAATGTTTATACAGAAATTTTAGAGATAAGAGAACTGACCGCTTTCCACTGTTCTTAGGATGAGTTATTGGCTTGTAATGATAAAAATAAATGTCTTGATTTCTGGGAAAATAATTTCACATCTTTCTCGTTTTTTTTTTTTATTAGGGCTGTGGCTTTGGTTATCGTTATACTCACTTGCCACATCTTGTTCCTTCAAAAGTTCAAACAACTGATCTTGGTTTGGCCAGCCTCCAGAGTAAGTTTTCTTTATGCTGTCGTCACACTAACTTTATACTGCTTCATTACTTGTTAATATTTCACTTTTCAAATCAAAATATTGATGAAGACTCTTCTTATTAACTAGCATGATACCCGGCATTGCCTGGTCAAGTTTCATTTTTTTTATTCCACTGTGTCATGCAGGTATTTTCTTTTTTTCATAAAGAAAAAAAAAAGAGAATACCTGTATATGCAAATGTCATAAAATATTATCAGAAAAAATATCTTAACAGTTTGATAGGTTCAAACATTCGAGTTGTCATTTATTTCATATATGTCATGTTATAATATAACTTATAATGACAACACTGTTACTTCCCTTTACTCCTAAACTATGATCAAAATACTAAGGTGGTTACCACTTTCAGAGCAGAAAATGGTTTCTCTTAATAACCAAGCAATTCAATTATAAAAAGCCATCAACAACATAAACACTTACTTGTAAAGATCACAAAAAATTAATTTGATGTGAGTAACAAGTTACTTTTAAAAATTTGCTTTTTAAAGATGACTAAGCAAATTTGTTATCTCCATGAAAACAAGAAATTAAGTTGAACAAGATATAAAACACTTGCTGGTATTTATAAATAATAAAACTCTATTTATTTAACGTCAGTTTTAAACAATATTTGCACTCACAAATACATGTGCACACACAAACACACCTGTATAGCAAACCAACTTTAGATATTTGTTTGTGAGTTGCAATGAAAATTAAGATATAAGAAATACTAGTCATAAAATTAAGAATCATTGACAATGCTTCATTTAAGAAATTCCAAATTATATTACTGTTATTAATAATTGGGGAATAACCGTTTGATTAATTAATGTCTAATTAATAATAATCGACAATGTTTTATATAAGAAATTCAAAATAATATTACTACTACTATTACTAACAATTGTAGAATGACTGAAAGTTGCAAGTGAAAGTAAGATGAATGAAATATAGATAGAATTGAATTAAATGTTGAGTTCATAGACTTGCTTTTCTTTGTATAAAGTGTCAAATGCTTTTTACTCCAGTTTTAAAGTTTACTTAAATTTTTCTATTTTTCTCTTTCCCCATATTGTAGAACCGTGTCCTTCTCGGGTATTTCAGAGTCTTCTCTCAGAAATGCTACTTCTGGATCATGAACGTGCCGTCCGTTTCCTTGATACGATGCTCAGCCAACTCAATTGGTCTTTTTCTGAATTTATAGCCATTATGCAAGAGGTAAAAAAATTCCACATAAAAGAGAACAATTCTCTTATTAACATTTGATCAATGAAAATCCTTCTCTATGTGACTGTGTAAGGCATTTTCTTGTCAAATTATTTACAATGCATTTCTATAGTAAATTTTTACCTATTATACATCTAATATGTCAATAAGGCTGGTATTAATTCCTGACCACTGACAATCCCTTTCTTACTCATTTGCAATGCATTTCTATAGTAAATGTTTATCTCCTGTACATCTAATAGCCTTATTCTGTCAGTAAGGCTTGCATTAATTCCTGACCACTGACAATCCCTTTCTTACTCATTTGCAATGCATTTCTATAGTAAATGTTTATCTCCTGTACATCTAATAGCCCTATTCTGTCAGCAAGGCTTGCATTAATTCCTGACCACTGACAATCCCTTTCTTCCTCATTTGCAATACATTTCTATAGTAAATGTTTATCTCCTGTACATCTAATAGCCTTATTCTGTCAGTAAGGCTTGCATTAATTCCTGACCACTGACAATCCCTTTCTTACTCATTTGCAATGCATTTCTATAGTAAATGTTTATCTCCTGTACATCTAATAGCCTTATTCTGTCAGTAAGGCTTGCATTAATTCCTGACCACTGACAATCCCTTTCTTCCTCATTTGCAATGCATTTCTGTAGTAAATGTTTATCTCCTGTACATCTAATAGCCTTATTCTGTCAGTAAGGCTTGCATTAATTCCTGACCACTGACAATCCCTTTCTTCCTCATTTGCAATGCATTTCTATAGTAAATGTTTATCTCCTGTACATCTAATAGCCTTATTCTGTCAGTAAGGCTTGCATTAATTCCTGACCACTGACAATCCCTTTCTTCCTCATTTGCAATGCATTTCTATAGTAAATGTTTATCTCCTGTACATCTAATAGCCTTATTCTGTCAGTAAGGCTTGCATTAATTCCTGACCACTGACAATCCCTTTCTTACTCATTTGCAATGCATTTCTATAGTAAATGTTTATCTCCTGTACATCTAATAGCCTTATTCTGTCAGTAAGGCTTGCATTAATTCCTGACCACTGACAATCCCTTTCTTACTCATTTGCAATGCATTTCTATAGTAAATGTTTATCTCCTGTACATCTAATAGCCTTATTCTGTCAGTAAGGCTTGCATTAATTCCTGACCACTGACAATCCCTTTCTTACTCATTTGCAATGCATTTCTATAGTAAATGTTTATCTCCTGTACATCTAATAGCCTTATTCTGTCAGTAAGGCTTGCATTAATTCCTGACCACTGACAATCCCTTTCTTCCTCATTTGCAATGCATTTCTATAGTAAATGTTTATCTCCTGTACATCTAATAGCCTTATTCTGTCAGTAAGGCTTGCATTAATTCCTGACCACTGACAATCCCTTTCTTACTCATTTGCAATGCATTTCTATAGTAAATGTTTATCTCCTGTACATCTAATAGCCTTATTCTGTCAGTAAGGCTTGCATTAATTCCTGACCACTGACAATCCCTTTCTTACTCATTTGCAATGCATTTCTATAGTAAATGTTTATCTCCTGTACATCTAATAGCCTTATTCTGTCAGTAAGGCTTGCATTAATTCCTGACCACTGACAATCCCTTTCTTCCTCATTTGCAATACATTTCTATAGTAAATGTTTATCTCCTGTACATCTAATAGCCTTATTCTGTCAGTAAGGCTTGCATTAATTCCTGACCACTGACAATCCCTTTCTTACTCATTTGCAATGCATTTCTATAGTAAATGTTTATCTCCTGTACATCTAATAGCCTTATTCTGTCAGTAAGGCTTGCATTAATTCCTGACCACTGACAATCCCTTTCTTCCTCATTTGCAATGCATTTCTATAGTAAATGTTTATCTCCTGTACATCTAATAGCCTTATTCTGTCAGTAAGGCTTGCATTAATTCCTGACCACTGACAATCCCTTTCTTACTCATTTGCAATGCATTTCTATAGTAAATGTTTATCTCCTGTACATCTAATAGCCTTATTCTGTCAGTAAGGCTTGCATTAATTCCTGACCACTGACAATCCCTTTCTTACTCATTTGCAATGCATTTCTATAGTAAATGTTTATCTCCTGTACATCTAATAGCCCTATTCTGTCAGCAAGGCTTGCATTAATTCCTGACCACTGACAATCCCTTTCTTCCTCATTTGCAATACATTTCTATAGTAAATGTTTATCTCCTGTACATCTAATAGCCTTATTCTGTCAGTAAGGCTTGCATTAATTCCTGACCACTGACAATCCCTTTCTTACTCATTTGCAATGCATTTCTATAGTAAATGTTTATCTCCTGTACATCTAATAGCCTTATTCTGTCAGTAAGGCTTGCATTAATTCCTGACCACTGACAATCCCTTTCTTCCTCATTTGCAATGCATTACTATAGTAAATGTTTAAATACCCTCCTCCCTCAATAAATGAACTGCTCCACTATCATTATAATATGGTATGTACAGGGTGCAATGGGTGAATTGTTGATATTCTGTATTTTTAATTTTGTACATGCTCCTTGTTTGTTTTTGATTTTGCCGACTGCACAGTATAGTACGGTTAATTGGACATTGTCTGTGAGAAAAAGAGCACCGTGATGCAATTCATTCTGCCAGAAATTTGGAAATGGCATGCTGTACTGCTTGGCATTCATGCTGGAAGCTCCGATGCAAACATTTCAGAGTGTTTGGGAGATGCAAAAGGATAGTGCAGAGGATTTGGAAAGAGTTGAATGAGTTTAATGGTGATTATGAAGGTGTTTGGAGTGATGGCGATGTTATGCCGCCATTCATCTTTACACAGGGTCACAGACTCCACACGGAGGCCTACATCAAGTGCCTTGAGGAGATAGTGCTGCCGTAGGACAAGACGGTGGCTACTGGAAGGGCCTATGTTTGGTAACAAGACTCTGCACCATGCCACACAAGCAGTAGAACCTGCTCATGGCTGTCAAACAATTTCAGTGACCACACCTGGCCAACTAACTCCCCAGACTGCAAACCCCTTGATTCTTATGGGGTGCAGTTGAGTGAGAGATCAACAAAACTTGTAACACCAAAGATGAACTGAGGGCAAGGATTATGGCAGCATTCAACAACTTGAACAAGGAGACAATTTATCTATCGCACCCTCTGTATGTATGTATGTATGTATGTATGTATGTATGTATGTATGTGTGTGTGTAAAAAATTCATATAGAGTATATCTGTAAAAAGACAGTGTGAATAAAGACAAAAGGTAAACTTAGCTGATGCATTTAGTCCTCTGTGGAACTTTATAATATATTATAACAAAATTTTTACTTTTACAAGATAAACTATATATATATATATATATATATATATATATATATACATATATGTGATTAAAGACAAAAGGTAAACTTAGCTGATGCATTTAGTCCTCTGTGGAACTTTATCAACACAAATGAAAGGATTTTATTTTGTAACAAGTATTTATAGACAAGAGCAAAAGTTTTATTGATTTTTTGAAATTTTTAAGTTTCGGAATGCTCATAATTATTCATCAGTTCACATGAAACATCAGACAAGCTATGGGAGATGCAAAGTGACACAATTCAGTGTCTAATAAACGAAAATAATGTTTGGGAAATTTTAAAGTTTTGGAACGCTAATAAATATTCAGCAGTTCAGTGAAACAGGCAAGCTATGGGAGATGCAAAGTGACACAATTTAGTGTCTAATAAATGAAAGTAATGTTTGGGAAATTTTATTTTAAAAATTCTGTGAAAATTAGTATTTAAATTTAGTTTGGAATTAATTTATGTGTTATCTATTTTGAATAATGTGAGATTATGGGTTTAGCCATTTTTTAAAATTTTTTTAGCATTTTTGTATCTTGGCTTGGGAAAGTCGTAATTCTTTCAGGAATGGCGATATTGAAAAAAATTTAGGACGCATTTTATTTTGATAAGATTCAATAGTGACACTCTCAAGAATTTTCCTTCTAAGAAAGTTACTGTCTCTTTGGATAAGTGTGATGTTCTTTAGATCAAAGTTGTGATTGAATTTATTTCTATATATAACTAATGCATTTGATAAATTCTAACAAATATCACCTGAAGAAGGCCGGGACATACAATGGCTGAAACATTGTGAATGTGACAATAAAGATGAGGACAACAGCCCGAATGATGTAAATAGCATGTGCGTGTGTATATATATATATATATATATATATATATAATATATATATATATATATATATATATATATATATATATATATATATATATTACGCGAATCATTCATACGAAAAGCAGTTAATGAAGTTATTAACTTCATTATCTGCTTTTTGTATGAATGATTCGCGTCATATAAATTGAACCTGCACCACATAATTGATATATATATATATACATACATACATATATATATATATATATATATACATATATATATATATATATAACAAAAGATTCTTTTCATAATTTTATTTTTTTTTATTTTTGTCCTGTTTTTGTACTGAGTAAGAGACATTTAGCTGCAGTATGTATAAAAATAGCAGCATGTTTATATTCCAGTGTCTCCAACTGCCATTGAACATTTTCAAGAACTGACCCATTATGTTATGTCCTCAAATGTGGTTAGTGAAACGTGTACAGGAGAAGGATACTTTTACGCATCAGCTGCTCGAGAGTCTGGCAGTTATCAGAAGCTGAAACCTCTTTTAGTTTTTTGTTGCTTGATATATCCCAGAATCCTCTATCTCTCATACTCCCCACCCCCTACGCCTTCCAGATCACCCTATCAGCTGTCCTTGTTTTTTTATTAACTTTGAGTTCAAATGAGATCAGGATCTTTTTAAAAGAGTTCTGATATCACATTTCCATTGGCTAGAAATTCATTTTCCTGATAGGAGAATCTTTGGAAGGTGATGATCTTAAATCCTTATACCTAACAAGTCAACTGCAGTTGTCTTTATGCATGCTTAATGATATGACAATCTAACTATCATCTAAATATAATCATTTCCTCAGATCAAAGAAATGATTCCTTTAGGTCTTAAAGAATATAATCCTTCATCAGACCTTTATGGAACTGATGTTACAAAACCACAAAGCACTTTACCAAGAAAAATAACCCCACATCATTTGAAAACGTCCAATAGCAGCAACAACTAAAATGAATATATCACATGTAATTAAAAGAGAATATAATCAAGACGTTAACTTTCTGCCCTAAACAAAAGGTTAGGAAGGAAATCTCCTCTTAATACTTGAAAGAACAATAACAGTAGACCTGAGAAATCTAATTTTCTGAAAAACTGTATTAAAAGAAAGATTTTATAAATTTCAGGTGACAGTAATGTTAACTGTTCAGATAATGAATGTAAAAATCTTTCCTCATCTCTCGCCATTACATAGTTATTTTGAAATACTCCAGTTTATAATCACATTTGTTGTTAGGGCCAGGATGTTTATTGTTAGATGTTTAGAGATCATTTGTTACAGAAAGCAACGAGAAAATGATATAGAGTGGGGTGTGGGCAAAAGTAGATATACAGTTTAATTAGTTATATACAGACGTTACTTTTTATATTGGCATTTCCTTAAACATGCTTTGTGATGTGATAATGCCACAATTCAGAACCAGAACTAACTTTGCCAAATTTGTTTTTTCAACCAGATTTGGCAGTAAGGGACTACCTTAAACAAAACTTCCTATGACGTTGGATCGGACACTCGACATTCACCCAACTTGACACCAATGAACTTCTTTTTTTTTTCATAGTAAAGAATAAGGTTTATGAGAGAAATCCCCACACAATAGACGAATTAAAAAGACTTCATCTTGGAAGGATTTATTGACATTGGTGCAAATCAAGATTTATGTTGTACTGTGTGTCACAGTGTTCTGGAAAGGATCGAGGAATGTTGCAATATTGAAGGAGGACATTTTGAGAACTTACAAGATTGTAGCAAAGAAAATGGCAACTTACCTCATCAAACCAATGTGACAGTGTCACATGTATTCTACATTGGAAAAGAAAGAAAGTGTGCACATGACTCTTGTTTATATATGAGATCATCATGTAATTTTTTGGTCACAACTCAACCAATCACTGACTTCTCGACCTACAGAAAAACAGTTGCAAATCACTTACTTCTTAGATATAAACAGGTGCAAATCATTGACTTCTCGACCTACATATAAACAGGTGCAAATCATTGACTTCTCGACCTACATATAAACAGGTGAAAATCATAGCCTTCTCCTACATATAAACAGGTGAAAATCATTGACTGCTTGACTTAAATATAAACAGGTGAAAATCATTGACTGCTTGACTTAAATATAAACAGGTGAAAATCATTGACTGCTTGACTTAAATATAAACAGGTGAAAATCATAGCCTTCTCCTACATATAAACAGGTGAAAATCATAGCCTTCTCCTACATATAAACAGGTGAAAATCATTGACTGCTTGACTTAAATATAAACAGGTGGAAATCATTGACTTCTCGACCTACATATAAACAGGTGAAAATCATTGACTGCTTGACTTAAATATAAACAGGTGAAAATCAATTCTACAAATCGTTACACAGCATGAAGGAGGATTTCTTGAGATGAGCAGCTGCTGTATCAAATTTTATCATCTCAGAATCCTAGAACAGAGATTAAACAGTGTTAAACAAATGTAATTCTAATAAGTTGGTTGGTTGGTTGGTTGATTTTGTTTAGTAGCATACCAACCTCTATGAGTTATTTAATACTGTTGTATGTAGTTTTATTCTTTCAGGGTAAAGGTATATTTTTTTTTAGATATACAGGGTGTGTCAAAAATACTTTTACAAACTTTGGTGGTGAGTTTCAGACACCAAAACGAGGTAAAATGTCCATATAAACACATGTCCAAAAGGCCAGCGTTGTATCTCAACACAGTAACTCATAACAAATGTTCAAAATGTCCTCCACTTGCTTCTACGCATGCAGGCACCTGTTGGATCATTGACTGGTGGACCCTTTCAGATACTCCCACATGCTGCCAAATGATTTCACAGGCCCCCATGACACTTTGATGAAGCACTTCTGCATTATTAATGTCTGCTGCATAAACCAATTGTTTAAATGGTTCCACACATAAAAATCCAAAGGACTGAGGTCGGTGGAACGTGCAGGCCATGGAATCGGTCCTCTCTTACCTATCCATCTTTTATGGTAGATATCAGCCAGTGCATCGTAAACAGTGTAAAATGTCCTGAAGCCCCATCATGCATAAATTATATGTGTCTTCATATAAGCAAGGATACATCCTCTAGCAGGTCTGGAAGTGTGTTCAAAATAAAGTCCCTGTCAACAGCTCCTGTAAGACATGCTGGGAGAACATATGGACCTACCAGACAGTCACCTACAATTTACATTAACCATGAACTGATGCTGGTGTCTAGCTTGTATTGTACTATAGGGATTCCAATCCACCCACAACTGCTGGTTGTGTAAATTTGTTATTCTGTTTCTTCCAAATGTTGCTAATGAGATGTATGTCATGCTAGGGCCACTTGACAGGTGCTTATATCTGGATTGTCTCCAACAGAGTCTGTAGAATGTGTTCTTCATGGCCAGGCATACAGGAGGATCTCAGTCTTTTTCAATCCATAATTTGTGGTGCCACAGATCCTGTCTCAGCAATGTAACAATAAACTGCAGCAAAGGTTGGATGACTCGGCTGCCATCGATCAGGAAATGCAATCGGTTACAGCTGTGCAGCCTTGCTGCCATATGTAAAAAATTATATCTGCCTGCTCAAGATATGTATATCCTGCCATTGTTAAACGGAACACTTCTCAGTCAACTCACTACTAGAGATGTGAAACATTGAAGACAGACTAGCCACAAATGTACAGGAATGACAAATGTAACCTAGTCTATATTGGAACACAGCAGGGTTAGGGTTACCATAAACTTTCTTTAAACTTAATAAATCGAAGAAGAAAGATTGGCAGACATGTTTACATGAACTTATGTCCTTGTTTTTGGTGTGAGGAACCCACCCCCAAAATTTGATACACCCTGTATATAGTTTGTATATCATAAAATGCATTGTTGGTAATTTTACAAAATGTATTTTTATATTATTTTACGGTTGTATTGATTGTCATTTTGCTATAAAAAATGTATTGTTGGTCATTTTATTGTAAAAATGTACCATTGATTTGTTATTTCATGGTTCACTATTTGGCCATAACTTTGAGCCTAACAGGCACTACTACACCAAGTTAGGGTAGACCCGGGAAAAACATTATTTAAGAGGTGGTTTCATGCTCCCTCAAAACCTCTAATCCCCAATCAGAGGCCTTGCTGCCAGATGTAGTTTATCATCAAACCCAGGACTAAATTGAATGTATTAAAATATTTTTAAAAAAAACTGTAAAGTGTATACCTATTTTTGGCCCCACCCTATGACACTACACAGTTGATAGAGATTAAAGAAAAGGAACCTGTGGATGCCCCTCCATCATTACTGAGACATGGCACTTAATGAGGAAGCAAATATTTGCACTTTTTTGTTGTTAGAAATTCAATTTTCTAAACCTAAATATATTTACTTCAATAATTGCATTTTTCTGGGTCTTCATCAGTTTTTTTCTCTTTTCCAGATTCAACAAGTCGTTAGTAAAACAGAACCACGGTTCATTGATACTCGCCAGTTGAAATTCTGTGCAACTTGCTTTGAGATAACTATTTCCCTCCTGCGCGTGGTGGAGATGATTGTCACTATTGCCCCATCGCTGTTCACCGATTGGTCAAAACCATCTGCAGAATTGCTCCTTACCAGATTAATACAGGTGAGTTTGAAGACATCGAGCATGTATTCTCGATTTCAAAGCCACACTGTTCACTGATAGCCTGCGCAGCTGCAGTGAAAAGCAACAGAAATTTAAAGGCAAGAAATTCTTTTCAAAAATGAATAATGGTCTGTCGTGGGATTGTTGGTATGTTTAGGTAAATATTTAGTCACCATTATGTTGTGGGAATCAACACTTTGGATAATAAATATTGACAGGCTCCTGGAAAATTTACCCCACAAACGACATTAGCAGACCCAATATGAGTCTAGGTAAGAAATGGTGAGCACAAAACAAAATAAAAACAAACGACAACTAATTTCATGGACTGACAAAAGGAATTCCAATAAAAGAAGAAAACATTTAAAGACAAATTACATGGGAGACATTTAAACTAAAGAATGTGTATTTTTGTGTATGCCTACGTGATAGAGACGTGTGTGTTTTTGTGTACGCCTATGTGATAGAGACGTATGTGGTTTGTGTAAGCTTACGTGATAGAGACGTGTGTGTTTTTGTGTATGCCTACGTGATAGAGACGTGTGTGGTTTGTGTATGCCTACGTGATAGAGACGTGTGTGGTTTGTGTAAGCCTACGTGATAGACGTGTGTGTTTTTGTGTACGCCTACGTGATAGAGACGTGTGTGTTTTTGTGTACGCCTACGTGATAGAGACGTGTGTGTTTTTGTGTACGCCTACGTGATAGAGATGTGTGAAAGAGTACAAAAATCAAGAGAGAAAAGTAAAACCAAGAAAATGAATGTATCCAAGTGGGGTGGAAAACTTTTTTTCCCCATGTGTGACTACATCTTAAAAGCTTAAAAGAGGAAAAGTATCAACAAAAATACACACCTTTTTATAGGCTTAAGCAGTGCGTGCTCCTGAGCAATGGTTCTTAAGCAAAGCCAAGTGGGATAACCCACAATCTTTTGGTTTTTATGAAATTTGGGCTTTCATTTCGTTTCCTACCATAAGAAAGCAGAGGCAAACATGGACTTTCATGCCACCAAAATGTGGCAAACAGAACAGTTTTTCCCTTAACACCAATCAATATTTTAACTACCTTCTCCCTTCAGCAATGTTGATTGTTTTAAAAAGCAGTGATTGGAATTGGAATAAAACCTGAACATATGAAAGTGAATTTATACATTTTCTTTACTCTTGAGAATTGACAAGAAAAATAATAAATTCTATTTATTAAATTGTTTATTGGAATGGTTGGTAAAACATTGACTAATTGCCAATTGGTTGAAACTTTATAAAATGGTAAATATTAAGCATTTCCTTATAGTTGGTTCACATATTTTAATAATTTAGTAAATGTTTATAAATTTATGAATAGAAAATTGTTTTCAAATTTATTTCTTTATAAACTGGTAAATGATAAATATTGCATTGTATTAGTTTTAATACAATTGTGTTAATTTTTAAAATGTTGTAAATATAAAATTAT